>CATIWJ010124538.1:0-13058 GCA_949640765.1 Croton laevigatus | reverse complement strand
AGAAAGAAAGATTAAGGGTACCGTTAAGACCTGCATTAGTGAGGTTTAACCTAACAACCCTTCCTTGATTGTTGCAAGAAATTCCAATCCAATTGCAAGGGGTGGTTATTGATTTTGAATTGGATGTATTTTGAGAAGAAGAGAGAGGCCATGATGAAATATTTGAGTTTTTAATATTTATAAGAGTGGCTGCCCATTTGAGAAGTGCATTTGCTTCTTCAGTAGAGTCAGAAGCAACGTTAAAAGAAGAACTTAGGAAGATAAGGAAAATACATGAAAGAAGGGAGGTTAGAGTGTAGAAGGTGAAAGTAGCCATGGGCTCTGCTTTTCGTTTTGCTCTTCAACGAGTTTATGCATTTTTGACAATTTATGTAAGGCCAGCCTTCCAACTTGCACTAAAAAACAAATTGACTAACATTCATTAGTTCTATTCCACAAACCAGGAAAAAAAAAATCCTTTTTCCCATTTGAGTGGAAGAACAATCAGGGTAGACTTTGATTTCCAAGTCTTCCATTTTTTTGGGCAAATTCCAAGTCTTCCATTGATTATATACTTCAGTTGTTGCATATTTGCATCATATGCATGATGTCATTTGAATTTTAAAACACTGCCCCTAGCTTTCACTTCACCGATAAGAAAAATAGTACTTAGTAGTTTCTAGTTTGTATTATGAATATATCAAATTGCTGTAAATAAATTATAAACTTTTGCATTATGTCTGAAAAATAACTTTCTTATTTTCAGGCTTTCAAAGTTAAATAAAGAATATCGAGTAGTAAAAAGTTCTGGTACTTCATAAACATAAATTACATTGCAACATAGTTTCTGATGAAGTTAATCTTCTTTTCTAGGATGAGAAATTGATGACAGGTTATCAGAAACAATTCATATCTAGCCTATACTGTGGATTAACATTTAAGCATGAAAATGCAAGACTGAAAATGAATGCCCATTTTTCCTATTCTTTAGGTGAGGGAAGCAACAATCTTTGATCCATCACATCCTCTAAGTGTGTCTTTATATTATTATTATTACCAAAGTGTGATGATAATAATGTAGCGATCATATCTCCTGGATGCGTTCCTTTGATGACTTCTATTGCCAAAATTCCAAAACTATGCACATCACATTTTTCAGTCACCCTCATCATGAAAGCAAGCTCTGCAGAAACATATGAATGTCATGGAAGAAATTTTGGTTTAGTATGTAATAAAAACAGAAAATTGTAATCCTTTTACCTAGTGCTACATATCCGTATGTGCCTGCAAGTGATGTTTGACTAGACGAGTCCAAGTCAAGAAGCTTTGCAGTGCCAAAATCAGAAATATGGGCTTCGCATTGCGAATTCAACGACACATTCTTGCTTGATATGTCTCGATGAATGATTGGTGGTATGCATTCATGGTGCATATAAGACAAGGCACGAGCCACACCCGTTAGAACTCTCAACCTTTTATCCCAATCCAATTCTTTTGCAGCTTTAGGATGGTTCAGGATTGAGGCAAGGCTACCCCTATGCAAGTACTCATACACTAAGAATGTGTGTCGAAAGTGCAAACAGAAGCCATAGAGTTTGACAATATTTCGATGCCTTATCTCTGTTAATGCCTCTATCTCGTTCAAGAAATCTTTCAGGCCGCTACCCATCTCGTCCTTATGAAAGCAATACAATTTCTTTACAGCTACCGTATTTCCTGACAACAATTCTGCTTTGTAGAAACAACCGCATCCACCCTCTCCAATGCAGTATGTTTCATCAAAATTGTTTGTTGCATGTAGAATTTCTTCATATATGATTTTCCTATCATAGAATGATATGAAATGCAACTCTTCAGTGTATGTACTGCTGTTGGTCTCGGAGCTTATATTCATCCTTCCTCTAAAATGTAAGATCATGGTTAATAAAGCACATAAGAGAGCAACTGCACCCAAAATTATCATGATCTTTCTAAGAACATTTTTTTTGACCTGTAGCAGCTGTGCATGGTTCAAGGCAGCTGTTACCCACAGAGTTGTTTGTTTCTATCCAATGCAGCTTCTCGAAACGCTTCACTGTCAGGAATTGGACCCCATAGATCATTTTCTGATAGATCAACTGTTTTCAAATTTGGCAGCTGTGCAAGACTTGCTGGAATGAGACCACTGAGTTTATTATGAGAGAGAGTTAATGTCTCCAATCCTCGTAAACTCGTGAATTGTGGTGGTATTTCTCCCCAAAGCTTGTTATGACTAAGATCAAGCTGAGACAGTCCTTTCAAGTTCTCAAAATATGGTGGAATTATGCCGGTGAGGTAATTGGAAGAGAGATTCATCATCTCAAATGTATTCAATTAAGATTTTTAAAGACTTTTTCAAAAAATGACTTTTATAGATTTTTTCAGATTTTTAAAGACTTTTGTAGAGTTTTAAAATTTCTGAATGAATTTCAAAAACTTTACTTTTAAATATTTTTACGAACATTGATAAATTTTTATAGATGTTAAAAGATTTTTATAGACTTTATAAGATTTTATTATAACTGTTTTAATAAAAATATAATTCAATAACAATTATCTATTAAATAGTAAAACTTTGTTCAATTCATTAATAAAGAAATTATGATACACGATATTAATTATAAAATCATTAAACCATAACGATATCTATATATTATAATAATAATAATACATTTTACAATCTAGTTTGTTTTTTTCTGCACCGGTGATCACTAATCATGTACATCCCAGAACTAGACAACTGATTCACAACAAGTACAAATGAGAAGCATCCATGAAGCTTCATACATAGTTCCTCACAATTATGCTCAATCTGTGAACCATTTAATAGCACAATAGAGATATCCAAGTCTTCCCATCGAGTGAAAAGATTGGAAACAAATGGTCCGAATAGCGCCACTGTTCCACCTGTTTGCACCAATCAACTCATACTTCATTATTGTTGATTAGAGAACCTTTTAACGTATGAAGCAAACCAGAAACAATCTGAAAGTTAGATAAGAAAAAAAAGAAAGTACAGTGGATAGTAAAAATAAGCAAACATGATGCATTGTTCTTAAATATTTTCAAAAGTAGCATGATTCCCATCCAATCTGAGGTATAGAAAGAAGCAGTCTGGTATACGAGTTTTCTCCGCCAACACCATGTTCTATTTTTCCCATAAACATATAAAGCTCATTGCTAGTTGGTTGCAAGCTCCACACAGTAAAATGCTGAAGTTTGAAACCATAGTTCAAATGCGTCCTAGTAAAAAATTAAATTGACCACAATAGTGAAAATGTATTTGCATGTACAAATACCAGAAAAACTGAAGAAATTTCAAGTCATCAAGAAAGTCACTAAGAACTTCAAACTGTGATATTTATGAGACAGTAGAACTACAACATGACTGAAAAGAGATATCCTGGCCTAAAACAACCTAGCATCTTAAGATCAAAGAAAGCTGCAAAATAATTCAACAACATGAGCACATACAAAATAGCTTATATTCATTCAGATTAGATTATGATCAACTCCAAGACATACATTGTTGCTGTATATATACATATATAAATTTTTTTAACAATTTGAACTTGAAATGGAAACCATTATACCAAAAGGCACATAATAGAACTTTTTTTTTTTTTTTGAGAAGTACATGATAGAAAAAATTTAAACAAACAAGCAGTGAAAGTTCAAAGCTTAGATAGAGAGCACAGGAGCTCTGGCCAAGCAAATAGTCACAAACCACGTCTGCAAAAACCCACCTCACATTTCTAATGTGCTTAAGCAATGGATTTCCCTTCTCCAAAAAGAAGGAACTTTCTTATTTACTTATTATTTTTCTTTCAAAAAAGGCAGAAACAATTAAAAGAATGCTTTACCTGTCTGTGGCTAACTAGAATTGCATTTCAACTCTGCCCTGTCTGCAAAGAAGATGAAGAAGCAGCAGAGGCTGGTGGACAAGGTGAAGATACACTGTAAAAACATCACAAATTAGACCACAATCACAAACGAGTAAATCAAAATAAAAATACCCATATAAATTAAAAAAGTGTTCCATATTTAATTAAAAGATGAACTAAAAGTTAATGACATAAAAACATCCACATAAATCTTTAAGTTAAGACATAATCCAAATACCTTCACCTTCACCTTCAAATTGAAACACAAAAAGAGTCCAAATCAGTTAATCCAATACATACAGGCACATAAAACAATTATGGGTAATGGAAACAGGAAAACAAACACCAAACATCAAAGATTGCTATCTATTAAGTTCAATCATTATATAATTACTGCTACTTTTCCCACTATTTTATATAATTACTACTTCACAATTCTCAAGGAAAACAAACACTAACAGCAGCTGACATTTTCCTTATTTTCTCGATAAAGAAATGATCTAACACAAACCTAAAGCTTTATTAAGCAGACTGAATTGCTTAATAATGGAGGGGGAAAAAAAAGGAATATTATTCTATTCTTCACAGTTTCACTTAACCCAAAACAAATTGTTTATTGATTTCAATCACCAACAAGCGAATAGATGTCAAAGATGGATTGGTAAAGTAACGCATGTTATTCAAGAAAAGTAGAAACTGAAACCTGATATCTAGCAATCAATTAAAGAGAAGTAATAAATGAAACGTACCAGACTAAAGACCAACGACGACACAAGCAGAGAACGACGAACGGCCGGCTGTGAGAATTCGATTGTGCGAGACGGTGAATGGGCGAAGTTAGTTGTGCGGCTCGCTGTGTAATTCTTTGTGAATATGATATGGCGATGTAAGAGGAATTTTGAATTAGGATTTAAAAATAAACAAAAGAAACTTTACTCCTTGCAACTCGACTGGAGAAGGAGGACAACAGAAAGGCGCCGCGATGGAGTGACAGATGGTTACCGCCGGGCCTCAGCCGGACAAGGGAGATGAAAAGCAAGGGAGTGGTTTGGTTGAGAGAGGCTCTGCGATATTAGGATTAGAAGAAGTACTGTGCAAATGTGTTTGAGAATTTATTCACTCTTCGATTTTTATTATTAGCTAAAAAGTCATATAAAGTAATTAAAAGTCTATTATCGGTAAAAATCACTAACTTTTTGAATATTTAAAGACTTTGAATGATTTTATAAAAATCATAATTGAATACCGAATAACTTTTATAGACATTTTAAAAATATTTAAAAGCCGTAATTAAATACCGAATGATTTTTATGGAGTTTGTAAAAATCATAATCCAATATCACCTTACTTTTAAAATTATTAAAAGTCATTAATTCTCCTGATTAAATATACTAATTCTGTCAGAATTTCTCCTGATAGTAAATTATTACTCACATCAAGCTTGGACAGGTGAACTAAGTTAGCCATCTGAACTGGAATTTCCCCACTGAACCTGTTATTGCTCATATTCAACTCAATCAACTTCAACAAATCCCCTAAATTACTTGGAATTGTGTTGCTCAATCTGTTTGCAGACAGGTCGAGATTTTGAAGCCCCAAAAGTGATGCAAGTTCAACAGGAATATTACCAAACAATTGGTTATCATTCAACAACAACTTTGATAAGGAAACCAATTTGCCAATTTCCTTAGGAATTTCTCCAACTAAATTGTTTGCAGACATATCAAGCTCCCCTAATGTAGTCAAGTTTCCTGATTCTGGGGGCAGTTTACCAGAGATTCTGTTCCTGCCATATAAAGGCCGGCCAATTTGGGACATTTCCTCCAATTAGACGAGATTTCTCCATAGAATTTGTTTCGGCTCAGAAACATATTTTGTAATTCTAGATAGACCCGAAAATCTTCAGATATGTTACCTTAGAAGTGTTTTCCATCAATTCTGACTCTTTGTAACAGCCGGAAATTTGTTAAAGAGCTAAATTATAATTTACCAATTTTTTTAAAATAAGTAATAATTATTTTGGAAAAAATTCAAGAATAGATTATTTTAAGATAGTTTAATGATTTATACGTCTAGATGATAATCAGGTTGACGAGACGGACGTTTTGAGTATAGTATTGTATTTTCTGAATCCAAGGGCATTTTGGTCATTTTGACTCTCAGAAAATTTTAGACTCGGAATTTAGACTTAAAAATATCAAATTTGAAACATATACGTCAAGACGATCTATTTGAGTATAAATTTGCTAGGATTTCGTAATCGGTCAATTTTTACCCACACTGGGTAAAATATAGTAAAATTATAAATCAAAATTTACCTCAGTAAAATTCGATGTAAATTGGAGAAATAGTCGGATTAAGGGGTGTTACATTTAGTGGTATCAGAGCATTGGTTTAGCCATTCTTGGGCGGTTAAACCGGTTAGACCTAAGGAAAAAAAGTATAGGTTAAATTTAGGAAAAATATTACACAATTGAATTAGGAGACAGTATATGTCAAACAGGGAAAAATAGTATATGCCACTTAGGAACACAAATGCATATAGTATAAGTTAAGTAATAATTAAGAAATAAAGAATAAGACAAATAATAAGAAACTTCAGTAATAAACATAGGGAAATAAAAAATAAAGTGAATGCAAACACTGTGTAAATAAGTTCTGTCTAGGAGACTGGATTTTAAATGGGACCGATTGTGACCCTTCCAGCCTTTTTGGGAATTTATTTGGAATGGTAATTCTATCTAAGGAGACTTTTTGGAGGTCTTTTCTGAAAATTACTGAATCAGTTAAATTCACTTGAATAAAAACTTTAAATAAAAGCTAAATGAAATACATGAATATAAAAGTTATAATTTGATTTGTGTCCTATAAACCAAATGGATTAAAATAAAAATAGCCAAGATATGATAAATAAAATAAAATAAAATTAAGAACTAAGTGAAAAATAGTTAGGAAGGAAATGAAAAATATAGGGTATACAAATACCTTAATCAAAGTCAAAATAGTATAAATACTGAAGTTAGGAAAATATAAATTAAGCAGTCTTATGTTAGGATCTGCAGCAACCAACATGAGACCGAACAATTTTAATTCTCAGAGATAATGTAGGTGGACGCACCTGTATTTTGATCTTGAGAATTTAAATTAAAATAGTGAATATGAAAAAAAAATTATCATTTGATTTGTTCTAAGGAAAGTAATTAAAGTAAATAAGATAAATATTTACTAATGACGTAGGGATCACAACATCACATCATTTGAAAATTTTTAATCTAAAAATTTAAGAATAAACGATAAGAAGTAAATTCGAATGTGATGTAAAAGTCAAAAAATGGTAAATTATAAATAAGAGACATAAGATTTATTATCTAGAAAAGGAAAAATAGTCAAATAAAAAAGAAATAAAGCCGTGACTGAAAGAAATCTAAATTAATTAAGTTTGAAAAATTTTCTATTTAAGAGTTAAAATAATTGCAACTGAGTAAAATTCAAATATCACTCTCGAAAATTTTCTTTCAAAATCACCATGAATCATCAATTAGTCCATAATCTATTTCCTTCTCTGTTAGTAAGAATGGCATCTCGTCAATGTGAATTCCCTCCCGATATAAATTTTAGAAATCTACGAGATCTCTATCACTATGTCAGCGAAAATCTTGTGGGTTTTCTCACTCTCATTCTATATCAAAGAGGTTTAACTGAAAATTTCCGATTAAATTTTGAAAACTCCCCATACCTCCTAGTTTACTATCTGAAACCTTCAGATAGTATAAACAAAGATGAATTATGGTATCTTTGGAATTTAAGTGTCCGCCACTATTTTTCATTAGAGTTTCCAACTATAGAGCTTTTCATTTTCTTAAATAATCCTGCGAATTTCAGGTCATATATATGGACTTTCTTTGAGTGGTACGCTCCACTTTTATGCTGGAGAAATAAGTTAAGACAAATAATAGTAAGAGAGAATCTATGGAATGATTCCGTCCGTAGATCAAAAGCGACCACAGTGTATGTACTCAAAAGAAGTTATGTGTCCAATGAAGTTGAATGTATGGAAGAAAGTCCGAAATTAGGAGAATAGTTAACAATCATTCAAACTTGAAAGTCTAGAATTAAAAAAATTGCTTTAGAAGACTATCTCCAAGAGTTAAATGGAATATATCCTTATGAAGAGGCAAGCACCTCAGATAGTCAACGTTAACCTAGGCTTAAGGTGATACCAACACTAAATCAAGCTATTTCTCTTCTAAGGGATGAACAACACTTAGTAGAAGGACATGCAATGCCAGTAGCTCCAGTAGAGAAAATGGACTTTTCTTCCTACTATATTTCTAGTGATCTAGAGGGTGCATCAGAAGCCTATGAGATAGAATTTAGAGGAGAGTTAGGACAACCTATTATGTAAATTGTAATCATAATAAATAATGAAAATTTTAATTATTTATTGCAATGTAAGTTGATAGAACATAGATGAAGCTATAAGCATGAATATACTTAGAAGTATTAATCAAGTAATAATGAAAAAGTAAAAGTGAAATCATAATAAAAATAAACTTAGGAGAATTCAATAGTAAAGTTTAAAATAAAAGGGATTCAAAATAAGTCTAAAATACATAAAGTTAAAATCATAGGCAGTTATAAATCAGTTGGAACACAAAATAAGATAATTTGAATATAAAAAAAGGGAGTAATTTTGAGTAAAATAAAAATAAAATAACTAGTGAAATGTTAAAGGTTAATAAATTTTATAATTAAGAATAAAAATTTTATAATATTAGGTAATAGAGTAAGAAAGTGAAATAAGAAATATAAGAATTATAGTGGTAAAATTTTGACTAGGAATATAGAAAAATGTATATAGAAAAAGATTAATAAGTAATAATCCTCAATTAACTTAGGATAAGTAATTAATAGGAGTAACGTAGTTGTGAGTAAGAAAAAAAAAAAAGAGTTTAAGGCTAGACAATTAACTTTTAGGACAAAACTTAAAATTTGGGGGATAGAGTTGTCACAGCTGAAAATTTGTTAAAGGGCTAAATTGTAATTTATCAATTTTATTAAAATAAGTAATAATTATTTTGGTAAAAATTCAAGAATAGATTATTTTAAGATAGTTTAATAATTTAGATGTCTAGATAATAATCAGGTTGACGAGATAGACGTTTTTTCGACTCCGAAGGCATTTTGGTCATTTTGACCCTCAAAAAATTTTAAACTCAGAATTTAGACTTAAAAATATCAAATTTGGAATCTAAACGTCAAAACGATCGATTTGAGTATAAATTTGCTAGGATTCGGTAATCGATCAATTTTTACTCACACGGGTAAAATACGGTAAAACTGTAAATCGAAATTTACCTCAGTAAAATTCGATGTAAATTGGAGAAATAGTCGGATTAAGGAGTGTTACATTCTTTTTAAGGTTGAGTAAATTTTCAAACTTTTGGGGATCCGTCCTGTGAGTTGATTGTCATTTACAATCAATCTCTGAAGAGATCCTCTAGAGCAAACATTTTGGGGCAAGAAACATGTCAATTGGTTATTATCTAGATGTAGTTCAGACAATATGGTGAGATGTCCAATTTCCTCCGGCCCTGAACCAAAAAGTTGATTATGATTAAGGGCTAACCATTCTAGTTTGCTTAAATTACCCAACGAAGTAGGAATTGAACCGTTGAATTGATTCTGACTCAACTTTAGATCAACAAGGTAATTTAAGTTGCCTAGCTCATCAGGAATGGGACTAGAAAGCTGAGTTTGGTAGAGATGAAGACACTTAATGTTACTTAGATCACCTAATGATTCTGGAATTGGACTAGAAAGTTGATTTGCTTTCAGGCTTAGTATCTTTAGAGACTTCAACTTTATGAATTCTTGAGGGATGGGACCAGTTAGGGTATTGGTATCTAGGAAAGTTCAACCAAATTGGAAAGGTTTCCAATTTTCGGAGGAATAGAATGAGACAATGAGTTCTTATAAAGGTACACGTGCGACAAGTTGGATAAATTGCCAAAACAAGAAGGAATTGAATCAACTAGATGGTTGATGTACAGTGCAAGCTCTTCAAGCAGCCTTAAACGACACATTTCTTTTGGAATCGGACCATTGAATTGATTTTCAGCAAGGTGCAGAATCTTAAGGCTAGTTAAATGGCCAATTTGAGGTGGGATTTTTTCACAGAAAAATTTATGGATAAATCAAGAAAGACGAGCTTGGACAACTGACCTATTTGAGATGAGATGGTTGATAAGTCATAATTAATCCCATTTTATTGTGCTTAATTTCATTATGTTTTTATTATAAATTGGTTTAAATGTGGATATTATGTTTATTTTGATTTAAGAAATTGGAAGTGGATTCGATGATGAAAATTGACCTTAAGAGCAGGTTTTTAGCTTTCCAAGAGAAATTCAAGTGATTTTGGAAGAGATGGACAATTTGGGCGGAAGACCATTTGCAACAAGGCATGACCACGCCTTGTCAAGGTGCTCGAAGATAAGAGAAACATGAGATCATTTTCAGTTAGGCGTGACCACGCCTTGTCAAGAGTGCTCAAAGATAAGAGAAACATGAGATCATTTTTAGTTAGGCGTGACCACGCCTTGTCAAGAGTGCTCAAAGATAAGAGAAACAGGAGATCATTTTCAGTTAGGCGTGACCACGCCTTGACAGATTGGCTAGAAGACAAGTTGGACAGCAGATCACGTTGAGACCATACCTTACCTTGCTGGAAAAGATGCCAAAAACGTGGAATTCATGTGGATCTTCAGCTGTCACCACTTTCTTAGGGAATATTCCATATTTTATTCATGTGGACCAAATGTGCTTGTATTTTATATTGGATTACTTTTCTTTTGTTTAGCCTATATAAAGGATCTTAGTTTAGTATGGAAGGAGGGAATCATTCTACAGAATTTTCTAGGGGCAGCACAAGTTTTCTTTCTTCACACCTTTTGTTCTTCCTCTACAACTTTTGTTGTTCTTCTTTCTGATCCAAGGGTGAATTAATTCCAGCTGTAATTTTGTGAGGCTTGTACTAAATCCGAATTTTCTTCAATCCAAGTAATTTTTATTTTCTTGATCTGATTTTTATGAATTATTTATGTTGATTGAATTGACGCCTTAATCAATGTTTATTTTTCTATCGCTAGTCATGAGTTTGTGATCCGTAATTTTCATGAATGATTGAGTTGAGTAGCAAGGAGTTGGCTCGTGTGTTTGTATATCGAGGGCCCCGATTACATAAGCTTACATGATAGGCTCTAGGGAAAATAAAAATACGAAATTAATTAAATTGCAGGTTTGTGAATTAATTGGTTTTATTTTTGTCTTTCTCATTGTTCTTAATACTGCCATTAAATTAATATGGAACGATTGTGCCCAGTTGAGATAATGATAAGTTTGATTTGAGCGATTGTTTGAGTCTTCACATTAAGAGAATAATTGCTATTTGCGGGATTCTGATTTAGCGACTAGGTACTTGGATGTGAAATAAATTAATCTTTTAGCCTATGATCAAATTACAATTGGATGGAATTCATGCCCTTGGATTGGAAGCTCGTACTTTAGGAATAAACTTGACCAGTCTTCGTGGGATCTACCCTGCTCTCTGCTATTTACAAATCTTCTGGAGTAGGTAATTTATTTTTGGTGGTTTCGACACCCACCAGCCTAATATAATGAGTTTTCCACTTGAAAAACGAGATGAGGTATGTAGGGCTTATTTATTAAAGAGTCATTGTCAACCACGCAATCACAAATTTCCTCAAACTGTTGAAGGGAATCGGAAAAAGAAATTTGTTGTAAGTTGGTTTAATGAATTTAAAAATTAGTTGGAATATAGTATTAAAAAGGATGTTGTGTTTTGTTCATATTGTTATTTGTTTTCATCTCGTGATAAATGTCATCACTCTTTTGTATCTAAGGGTTTTAATACATGGTGAAAAAAGGAAAGATTAGTCCAACATGTAGGAGATCACAATTTATATCATAATAGATGTAGATTAGCTTGTCAAGATTTGATGAATCAATCTCAGTCTATTGAATTGTCTTTTGTAAAACAATCAGAAAAATCAAAGACTGAGTATCGTCTGAGGTTAAATTCAAGTGTCAAATGTATTCATTATCTCTTAGAGGAAAGCTTGCCTTTTCGAGGACATGATGAATCGGAAAAGTCGTTGAGAAAGGGACATTTTCTTGGCTTGTGAAAGATGTATATTGAAGATAATGAAAAACTTAGGGATGTTGTGCTACATAATGCTCCTGAAAATCTAAAACTCACATCACCTGATATTCAACATGATATCATTAGAGCATGCGCTACTGAGATAACAAAAGCTATAATATCATATTTAGGTGGTGATTTATTTTCTGTATTAGTTGATGAATTTCGAGATGTGTCTATGAAGGAGCAAATGAGACTTGTTATTCGATATGTTGATAAACTTGGATGTGTTGTTGAAAGGTTCATTGGTGTTGTCCACGTGTATGATACCACTGCAATTTCATTGTATAATGAGATAAAGAACTGTTTTCAACTCATGGTTTAAGTATTTCAGGTTTGAGAGGTTAGGGCTACGATGGAGCAAGTAATATGGGTGGTGAATTTAATGGGCTTAAAAGTTTGATTTTAAAGGAAAATTCCAATGCATACTACATTCATTATTTTGCACATCAACTTTAACTAACACTTGTTCCCGTTGCCAGAGAGCATTCAAAAGGATGTACTTTTTTTAATGTCATTACTCGTTTGTGCAATGTTGTTAGCGGTTCTTATAAGCGCAGGGATTTGCTTTGTGAGAAGCAAAAGGAGAAAGTTGCACAAGGAATTGCAAAAGGTGTATTGTTAACAGAATAAAGATTGAATCAAGAAATGGCATTAAAAAGACCATGGGATACTCGTTGGGGTTCACACCATGGTACACTTGTTAGTTTAGTTCATTTATTTAGTTCGATCATCGATGTTCTTTAATATGTTGGGAAAAATGGGTATGATCGTATACAAAGGGCAGAAGCTGATGAACTGATAATTTTAGTGAATAAATTTGAATTTGTCTTTATATTGCAAATCTCCCCACACTTATCTCATGCTTGTCCTCAAGCATGACTCAAGACTCAAAATCAAATCTTTATAGGAGACCACAAACTTCACCTTAAATCCTAGTCCAACACAAGCAA
>CATIWJ010124486.1:0-16625 GCA_949640765.1 Croton laevigatus | reverse complement strand
CTTCTAAACGTTTTTGCTTCATTCTTCGTAAGTAAAATTCATTTCAGTTTTTAGTTTATCCGATTTTTGTTCCTTTTAATATGTTTCTTATTCTATTTATGGGTGATTTTTGCTCCTTTTAGTGTGTTTCTGATCTGATTCATAGGCATACTGGTTCTGCTCCCTCTCATTTCTCTTCCACCGTCAACAATATGAGGTTAGATTTCCACCGCAAATCTATTTTTTTTCTAATCTCGTCAATTTTTAATTTCATTTTTCCTCTTTTCTAATTTGTTAATTGAATCAATTTTTTTTTTTTGTCTGAAATTGATGCAATGAACAGTGAAGAGGTTGATAAAGTATGCATATATGATGATGAAAATGTTGAAAGTGCAAATGAAGTGGACAATGAATCTATGACAGCAACTAAGAAGAGAAAAGGAGGCTCTTCATCGTCCTCCACCAAAGACAAAAAGCCTCCATTACACCCCAATGTAAGTGATACCAACTCTCAATCTCGTCAAAGGAAGAAAAAGTCTGCATATTGGGCTCATTATGATGATACTTGTGATTTCAATGTGGCTAAGTGCAAATATTGTGGTGCATTGATTGGTTATGACTCTAAAAAAGGAACTACACCTTTGAAAAATCATGTTGAAAGATGTAAAAAGTTTCCTGCCAATATAGATAGAAAGCAAAAGCTAATTGACTTTAAAACTAAAACAATTGTTAGAGCAGATGGCTCCACCTGAATGGTTAATGTGCCTAAGTTGTGGAAATTTGATCATGAATTTACTAGATATGCACTGGCTAGAATGATAATTGTTAATGAGTTACCATTAATGTTTGCGGAGCATGAGGGTTTTAATTTTTTTTGTAAGGCCATGAACCCTACTTTTGCAATTCCATCACGTGCTACTGTAATAAGAGATTGTTTTAAGGTATTCATCAACGAAAGAAAGAAATTAAAAGATTTTTTATGTGATTTGTCTTCTCGGATTTGTCTACTGATTCATGGAGTTCTTTGCAAAACTTGAACTATATGTGTTTGACTGGACATTTCATTGATGATGATTGGAAATTGCATAAAAGGATTATTAATTTTTGTCAACTTTCTGGTCATAGTAGGGAAGTCATTGGTAAGACTATTGAAAAATGTTTGAATGCATGGGGACTTAAAAGAATACTGACTGTAACAGTAGATAATGCTAGTTCAAATGACATAGCAATTCAATATTTGAAAAGGAGAATGAATCATCATCAAACTAGTGTGTTAAATGGGGACTATTTGCATATGAGATGTGCGGCTCATATATTGAATTTGGTTGTGAGAGATGGGTTGAAAGATCTTGATAAGTCCATATTGAAAATTCGTTGTGGTGTGAGGTATGTTCGGTCTTCTCCCGCTAGGCTAGAAAAATTCAAAGCTTGTGCAAAGGAAAAAGGTTTAGATACTAAAAGTCTAGTGTGTTTAGATGTTGAAACAAGATGGAACTCGACATACTTGATGCTTGAATCTGCTTTGAAATTTAAAAAGGCATTTACTAACTTGTATTCTCAAGATAGTACATGTGTAAGAGAACTTAAGATATATGGTGGAATTCCAGAATATGATGATTGGAATAAGGTTGATGTATTTTTGCCTTTTTTGCAAATATTTTATGATGCTACTTTAAGGTTGTCTGGTTCTCGTTATGTGACTACTAATTCTTACGTTCTTGATGCATTGGTGTTGGTACGATGATTTCACAATTTTGTGGAGATGAAGATGAAAGCATTAAAAAAAAGGCCGGACAAATGAAGGAGAAACATGATAAATATTAGGGAATTGTTAATAATCTCAATATTTTGATGTTTGTTGCATTAATCATTGATCCAAGGCATAAGATAAGATATGTTGAATGGGCTGTGGAAAGTTCTTATGTTGTTGAACAAAGTAATTTCTTAATTTTTAAGATAAAAAGCACATTGCGTGAATTATTTGATTTTTATGCTTCTTCTATGCCATCTTCAAAAAACAAAGAAAAAGAATCAAGTTCCTCTACTTCTACACCTACTTTGAATTTCAATCAAGTTGAAAAAAAGAGAGTCATGAATTTTAAACATTATATGATATCCAAGTATCAAAAGGAAAGAGGTGGTATAGAAACTAATGAGAGGAAGAATGAGTTGGAAAAATACTTGAGCGATGAATGTGAGGCCGATGATCCAAACTTTGACATACTACAATGGTGGAAGGATAGAGCAAAGATATATGTTATTCTCGCTCTCATGGCTCGAGATGTTCTTGCTATTCTCGTTTCTACCGTTGCATCGGAGTCCGCCTTTAGCACGGGAGGGCGTGTTCTTGATTCATTCCGTACCTCTTTAACTCCAAGAATGGTAGAGGCACTCATTTGTGCTCAAGATTGGCTTCGAAGTTCTCATAAACCTCTTATAATTGAGGAAAAATTGCTTAAATTGGAGAAAATTGAACAAGGCTAATTTTACCTTTAACTTTTAATTTTTTATTTGATTTGTATATTTGTATTTACTATTTGTATACTTTAACTTTCACAGGAATGGAAGATTTGATTTTGGAGCAACCGACTATCGAGATTGATGACTCACTTGGCTCTCTTTGATGCATGAATGGAATACACAACTTTGAAGACAATGTTTTATAATTGTTTTTACCAAAGTAGAATGTAATTTATATGTGTATGCTTCTATTTGAATGTGTATACTTCTGTTTCTTATGCAATTTTAATCTTAAATTCGGATGCTTCTGTTTGAATGTGTATGCTTCTGTTTCTTATGCAATTTTAATCTCAAATTCGGATATTTCGGATATCCGATTTTGTTCGGATTGGATACGGATCGCATTTTTCCTGATCCGATTTTATCAGATATCCGAAATTTCAAATCGGATCGGATCAGATAATCCGACTTGAACATCCCTAACCAGAACTATGACTCAAACAGGCAGGAGCGGAATAGCCACCGACCCAGCCCTAACTATAAGGATGAGGGCCAGTTTAGGTTCAAGGATCTTTTGAACCATGATCTACAGTCCAATGACTTGTCTCAGCCCTAACTAAACCAAACCGTGGGCCAAATTGTCATTGAATAGTTAAAAAACCATCTTGAACCGTGTGTCGAACCATCCTTGAACTGAAGGTTGAACCGTCCAACCATTCTTGAACCGACTGTTCGCGATCCTAATCAAACCAGCCAGAACCATGGCCATGTATATTTTGGGACCACAACAAAACCAAATAAATTGATTTTGGAATTTTGATATAAATAACTCACTAAATTTTAATATATTCTAAAAGTCATACTATCTCCGTTTTTAAAAGATTGAGACTTGTATCTGAATGGTAGTTTTCAAAATGTAGAGACTTTTAGTATTTTTGTGTGTATTTGGATAATTTTGGGTCTTGTCTTTTAGTGGGAGATATTTGGATTTTAGTGTATGTGATGTCCACTTTTTAAATTAAGTAGATATGAGTTGTTAGGGTAGAATTGGAATAAAATTATGTAGAAAAAGAAGGGTGAATAATCTAAAGTCTCAATTTTTTGAAAACGGAGGTAATATTTTTTTTTTAAAAATAATTGTTAAAATAGCCACTTTTTAGTTTTAAATATAATATAAACAGTTATAAACATGTTATATATGACTCTCTTGAAAGTTAAAAGTTAAAACATTTCCATTTTAAAAACAAAAAATATTATTGGGCTAAAAGTTATTTTAAAGTTAAAAACTGCGCTATTTTTTATATTATCATTAATTTTTGCATTGCTTTAGCACTCATTATCACTTAAAGTTTTCGAAAGTGTTTTGTCACTCTATACTCATATTTTTTAACTGTATTTTTCAAGAGTTTCTGGGATTGGATGTTAAAAATAAATGCATACCATATTCTCACATCGAGAGCTCCGATTTAGTATACTCATTTTTCCTATTTATAACTGAAATAGAAGTTGGATTTTGAATTTGGAAAACTTCATGTTTGGTCCTTGTTAAAATATCAAGTTTAGTCCTTTTAGCAAAGATTATTTTAAAGCTTTAACGAATTTGTTTGACAAAAAGACTAAAGTATCTAATGGTCACAAAATAGAGACACTAAAAGACATAATCTTGAAAATTAAAGAATCAATTTGTCTAATTTACCAAAACAGGGAATCAAATTATAATTAATCCTATAAATATATTATAAATATAATATAAACAAACTATAAATAATTTATATGAATATGAACTTTTGACAGCTAAAAGTTAGAATATGATCATTTATATATATGTTTATATATACACACTAGAAAGAGTTGAAAATGTCCCAATATATATATTGATAACTTTTATTTACATGGTAATATTCACTTAAAAATTAATTCTAAAAAAATTAAAAATTAATTTATATTCATGTCAAACATAGTTGTGATTATGCATTCACTTATTTTAAATATTTTCCTGTTAAATTAATTAATTATAAATAAGTTAAAAACGGTGAGTCGAGTAATTTTCTTGGAACCGAACCAGTTAAAATGAAACAAACAACTAATTGGCAGATTTGACCAATTAATTGAACCAAATCCATAGCCATGGTTCAACTGTTGCAACTACTACTTAAACCCACCAGCAGGTTTCAACTATCCCCAAACAGTAAACACTCCTATTTCCAGAGGATATCATATACGCTCTAGTGTCTAAAAAGCTCATTTACCGACTCAACTATTGAATAGAGAATTGAGGGAATTTTTGTGAAGGTAGAAAAAATTTCGAAATTTTCTTCTGGCGGAAAAGCAAATTATAAATTAGGTGTTCAAAATCAAAAGACGTTACTGTTGATTTCACAGATCATAACAACAACAAGAAGTGTGAAGCTATGAAGCGAAAAACAATGTGGAATCTATTGGGAGCAGGGATGTGGACTTAGCTAGCCATTAAATAGTAGGGGGACCGTCGAAGTAAAATTCAAGTAATGGGTGATTTCATGTTAATTTAATGTATTTTTACATTATTCAAGTAAAAAAGGACCATAATTCATTCAAAGTTTCATTGGATTTGATAAATTAAACACCCACATTCCCCTTGAAGCTGAAATACAGAACCTGAAGGGAACTCCATATACCCATCTTAAACAAGGTGACCATTTTAAATTGCATTATGAAGTGTACAAGGTAAGAGAAAGGAACACTCTTAACAGTAAAAGATGAACACAAACAAGTTGAGAATCTACCATACCAATCCACATCGAACCGTGATTTTCAAGTGAGAAAATGAAGCTTGAACCATTCCCATAAACTTTAAAAGTATTTTTCATTCACAATCAATTCTTGGCCATACAAAATATAATTTTGGATAGGACAAAGAAACAAAGTAAGCCAAACTAATAAAAGAATCGAAAATCTTTGAACTCAAACACCAACCCAAAGCTTCAAAACACGTGATTAACAAAGAAACTTATAAAAACAAATTCTTGGAACCAATCTGGCGAAAATAGAGGCGGATTTGAAAAGCACTGTTGAAATTTTGAATCTTGAATCTTAAAATTATCATTTAAGCTTTGTAATTTCATAAATTCATAATACATCTTAACATAATCCTAATCCACATTAAGATTTCAATTGAATCTAATATTGAAGCTCACAAAGCATATTTATAAATTAATTGCATCTAATTTCAAAAAAAGAAAACCCTAATTGACATCTAATTTCATCTAATTTCTAAACCTTAAAATAATCTAACTTACCTCTAGGAATTTTGGCAATAGCAGCGGCAGAGAGTTGGCAGCGTTGGCAACAGCAAGGTGGCGAGAAAGTCTGGTATCTTCTTCTATCTTCCCCCTTCCATCCTTATACAGCTAGAATTGGAAGAATTGTTGTGTTGCTTTTGTTTTGTTTCCGTTTTATTCGTATTTTATTTTATTTTAATGACCAAAACGATATCATTTTCATCTTTTATTTTAAAAAAGAAACTCACTAACTCAAACGCACCATTTTGTTGAACCCTTCCATCAGTAACCTATTTTCTTCTTCTTTCTTTCTTTCTAAGTTCTTAGCTTTAGTTTCAAGTTTTTTTTTTAGACAAATACATAATTTGCCCCCTAATCTTTGCTAAAAAAGTCTTTGGCTCTCTAATCTTTTTAATTTGCTCTCTAACATTTAAAAAAAAAAATGCTACATTTTTATCCTTGACTGTGCTGAATTTTGGAGAGTGAACATCAAATCTTAACTTGAGTAAATTTTATTATTTATTCATTTTAATATTATTATTACTTATTTATTTTAATATTATTTTATTACTTAAAAAAATAAGAATATTTAATTTTCCTCTCCCTTTCCTCTGTTTTGTTCTTTCCCTCAACAATGATGTATTTCTCTTTTTTGGTTATTCTCCGGTTTCTCTTTCAAATAAAGATGAACTATTTCTCAAAACCAAAAGGAACAACAATAAAAGCCCCATAAACATGAGGTTTATGATGACCGTTATCAATTTGAATCTGATTTTGGTGTGAAAAAAGAATAAAAGTAGAAGGATTTTTGTGAAATATGGGAAGGTGAATAGTCATTTTAGAGTTGGAGATTAAAGAAAAGGGAAAATTTTTGTAATGTGTATTTGAGATTTTGCTATGCTTTTTAATAAATTAGCTTGCCTGATTTGTTTTGAGAAAGAGTAGGTGTATTTTGATTTGGAACAATGTGGTGATGATGGCGGTGGTGGTGGTAGCGACGACGTCAGTGAACGGCTGGATGGAGGAGAATGTCAGTGGAAGGAAAAAGAATATTTTAAAAAAAAATAATAATAATAATATTAATATTTTTACATCACGGTGCGTGCGTGTCACACATGCATAAGCATATGTGCTGCCAAATATGATCAGGGATCAAAAAGTAATTTTATTAAAATATTAGGGAGCAAATTGACTCATCATAAATATTAAGGAACCAAATAACTTTTTGAATAAAGGTAGGGGGCAAATGATGCATCTCATTTTTTTTTTTTAATGAAACAACTAATTTGCTGATTTGATTTGACCAAACAAGCCAGGTTTTTCTGACTATTCTCAAACACTCCTGATTCCAGAGATATTATACACTCCATTGTCGAAAATACCCAATCACCGACTCAACTAATGAATAGAGAGCCGAGGGTATTTTTGTGAAGCTGGAAAAGATTCCCCAATTTTCTTCCGGCGGAAAAGCAAATTATAAATCTGTTGTTCAAAAGTTATTACAGTTGATTCTACCGGTTGTTGATGATTTCATAGACCATAACAGCTGCAAGTGTAAAGCTATGGCTCATGAAGCGAGAAACAGGGTGGAATCCACGTCACCATTGTCTTCCTCGTCTTCACCACTTAATATTCGCGGGCATAATGCTGGAGTGGCTTGATGCTACACAGAATTCACGTCCGAGAACTACATTTTCGACCACAGCGCTGTTCCGGCTCACTTTAAGTGCTTGAGTCGCGACAGCCGCTGGCAGGATTTCTCCAGAGAAGTGTCTGGATCCCTGAAATCTGCTTTCTTGGATCGCAAGCCCATTGTTGACTTGTCTATTAATGGCTCAAGATACATCTTTGACTTCTTCCGCATGTTGCAGACTGATTTTGAGACCGGGTTTCAGCGTTCAATTGCATGGATTGATGTTAAAGGAAAGTGCTTATTCCGTAAAGTGTTTGTCGGCGATGATTTTGACAGTAATTTGAAGAATTCGTAGAAGCCGAAAGTTGAAATTGAAATTCGGATAGATAATATAATCATCTAATTAAGAGAAAGAGGGAGGAATTGAATAAGGAAGAGCCTGAGGTGACTTCGTCGATGAAGATGAAATTGAACCAGGAGGATGATTTGAAACCGGCAGCGTTTGAATTTACCCGACGTGGTAACATCTAGATGGCGAAATGCCAGATTATTGAGAGAGGACGAAAACCTGTATTCATTTCTTAAGAATTACTTTTATTTTCTGGGTTGGGGAAAGTTCATCCTAGTGCTAAAATTACCGCCATTCATCAATGCACGCGCGCGTATCGTTTAGCTATGGCGCGTTATTTGCTATTCCAAGAGCAGATTTGCTAAGGATGCTCGAAGTGTGTCTAACGGTAATATGGTTTACGCTGGGCACCGCGCATCGGTGAAAGCAGTGGAGAGTATTCTGGCTTATGGTTTTGGGACGCCGATCAAGGTTTCCGGTCTGGAGTGTCACGGGGTTGGTGCGTATCTCTCTCCTTCAGAATTGCCCCATGAAAGGTAATGCGTGTTTCATTTTAATTTCAGAAACGATAAGCAATCTCTTGAAATTTTAGGTTTTGGAGAATTGTGTACATTGATCTGTTTTCAGTGCAAGCTTAGCGGAGTTGGAAAACAACGGCAAGAAACATATTATACTATGTAGAGTAATATTGGGGCGTGTTGAGAAAGTGGAAGCAGGATCCCAACAGTCTTATCCTACTAATGTCAATTTTGATACTGGTGTCGATGATTTTGATGATACTAAGTGGTATATTGTCTGGGCAAGCAATATGAGTAGGCATGTTATGCCAGAGTTTGTTGTGAGCTACAAATGTTCACAAAATGTGCCTGGTAAATGTAGGTTCACTTTAACTACATTAGCTGTTGCAATTTGGTGGTTGTTTGGATGATAGTTTTTTACTGATGATCATTTATTAGGCCAACTGAAGGAATTGAATTGCATTCGGTTTAAGACATTGCTTTTCAAGATGAGAAATTTGCTTCTCCCAACAAAAATTGGGCACTAGAAACAACATACAATGCACTCAGCGTAAGTAGGGCGATCATAATTTCAGACTGTCTAGTTTGATGTGCTTTTTGAGGAAGGAAAGTGTTGGGGAAATAAGAACTATATGCTAATTCTGTTTTGTGATTCTTTATGGATCATTGCAGGCGGGTTAGTTGACAAGGGATGTGTTTGTAAACCAGATACAGTTGATTGCTGGCGAACAGCCGCTTTAGGCCTCTGTTAGGGAGACTCGTGGCCAAGAATGAGTGTTTCTGGACTTTTTTGTTCTTATTTGGTTGGGTTAGTGCTATGGTTCTTGCCATGATAGCATTTATATTGGCAAGGGAAAGTTATAGTGCGATGTAGCAAAATATTCAAAGTAATTACCCACATACCTCTAACCAGACCAAGAAAAGAAGAAGCGAAAAAAATGACAATGATGAAGAAAATCCTCTCCAAGAAAAGGTAGAAAGTAGTAGACTAGACACGTAAGAAAAAGAAAACTTTCATTTATTTACTCCTTACATTGTAGCAGCCTGATATAATCAATTGGAAAATTCACAATGTTTTAGTCATTAAACATTGATTACAGCCTTAGGTTTTGTTCTCTGCAGTCAGATAAATCGACTCGAGCACATGAATTAATCCATGCTTATGGTTTCAGCCTGTTAGTTTCAAATTTCAGTTGTACTAATAGTGATAAATTGTTTGAACATCTTTGTCTGATAATTCATATTTTGTGCATCATAGGGTGTTTTCCCTCTCTTTTACTCCCACCCCCCCAAACGCGTTCACTCCAACCTACTATGGATTATGCTAAGTGCAATTCAGAAAACAAAAAATTGTTCTAATATTATCTTATTGAATTTTTGTATGCATGGTCAGTAAGGTATGAAATTGAAATGTAGCAATTAGTTGAGAAGAGAAAGAACTTGATTTGTATTTTTGTTTATTGATGAGTTTGTGAATTTTGTAGCAATGAAAATATGTTTGGGAATTAATCCTTTCCGCTTCAAAGAAGCAGTAATGAGGGGGCATTATGACAGTGGGTTGGTGAGTTCACAGATGTGTTTCCTATTATTGGTTTACTTTAATTTTGAAGTTGAGGCTGTCCCTCTCATTATTGTCTGAAAAAGAGTTTTTATTGGAAACTTGAAGAAGCAGAAAGACGAGGGAGCTCTAGCTTGGTTAGAAGGATTATTTTACTGCAATGCAACAATCTCCTTTGGGTATTTTCATATTAGCAGAATGAGTCTGTAGTTTCTGGAGCCCAGCAAGAGTTATTGTTGCGGTCTTTCAGAACCCATTGTTTGGTATATTTTTTTCTCTTTTTCTGTTTCATTCTTTGCATTTGTTTGGTTTGATTCTATAAAATATTATGTATCTTATAACTTAGATTCCATTTATTTTGCTTATGGGGTTTCTAGTTAGTATTAAAGGAAGTTGGTATTCTTATTATAACGAGTGCAAATTGCCAAATTATGTCGAGAAATGTTGAGGTGAAGCAGACTTTTACTAATTTTGTGCATACTTCCAAATTTTGGTTTATTATTTCAGAAGAAATGCGCATTCAGTACATACAAATTTTCAGGTTGGTTGAAGCCCATTGTGAAAGCTCCCATTACTATCTCTGCATTAAGTCATTACATTTCTTTCTCAGGGGTTTATTAGAAATTCTTTTTGTTTCATGAATTCTCCATAGATGTCGATCATTTACCCTAGAAGTTATTGACACTTTGCATTTGCATGGTCATATGAATCTCTGTATGAGGTTTAGTCTTGTGGGACCTGAGAATAAGAGTTTCGCATTAGGAAATGTGTGAGGTCTAGTCTTGTTATTGAAATTAGGCCGTTCGGCTTCTCTATTCCACATTGCTCATTCAAAGACTTTGATTCCTTAATGCCTGGGGTTTAAGTTTGGACTTGGGTTTAAATAATACTCGGTTTCAGCTTCTTTTTGAGGTTACTGAAATAAACCATAACGCCCAAGTTGTCACGTTACTCGAGTGGAATATATTAGTGTGTCGTGTGGTGCTGGAGTTATGGCAGTTTATTTTTGTTGTTTCCATGTTCTAATGAATTGAATTGGACGTGCTTGGAATGCGTAGTGCAGCGTTTTTCTGCAGGTGGACACATGGTCTTGGAACTAAATATGGAAATTTTATTGCAATCAGAGCTAACTGAGATGAATGGTAAACTTGTTCTTGCTTATGATCTTGCCTGCCTGTGATTGATAATAGAGAGGGGGAAGAAAGAGGATCCCTTTCTCATGACAATTCTGGAACCTGGACCACGTTGGGCATTGAAGCCATGTCTTGAACTTGAGCATTCTGCAGGATCTCTGCTGACAGCAGCTTTCCACCACATATGGTTGATCTGAAGTGAAAGAAGAATGAGAATGAGCCATAATTGTCTCTCTTCTCCATTATTTTTGTGCTTAAAAGGGCATGATAAGGATGCTCCAAGATGACATAAATACCATTCCACGAAGCCTCGACCATGGCCTCACATTCCTTTTGACAGATATTTTGTGCATCTAGCATCATCCTTTTTGTTCCCTTTGTTTTAACTTTGGAAGAGATTAGCCCATGGAAGGCATTTTTTTTTTTTAGCAAATCCCAAATTATTGTAACCATGTATATCGAATCGTTGATTTATTTGTACGAACTTGATAACATGTTCATACTTTCCAGAAAACATATATTCAAAAGCAATTACATCAATATATGTGGGGATTGTGAGACCTTTGCATCAGAATACCCACTACAAGGACGAGCCCTGAGGCAATATGATCAATATTTGACCAAAATCTTTTGTATCTAAAGAAGTAAGAACAAGTATAGTACACAGTCGATTCACTGGTAAGAACAGTAATGGGCGCCAAGGCAAGTGATGACCTTATCACTATCATTCCACGTTTTAATTAACCACACAAAAGTTGGAAAATTGTCTGAATCCAATGCTTCTGGCCCCCTCATGTTTGCCATTGTCGGAAGTGGTGCTCATCATCATCATCGGTTCTCTGGCCCAGCCCCAGCCTCAAGGCACGCAGTTCCAAGCATGTCACTGAACTTTCCAATTCGTCTTCGTCCTGTCAACATTTTTATTTATGTCTTATGTTTTAGGTTTCTTTCCAAAACATCTTAATTATCAGAACAAATTGTATTTCTTCTTTTTGTTTTATCTAATCACTTTCACTTGGTCATTTTCTGTTTAATTATTATATACATATATAGTAGATATTTCCTTGAAGCAACAATTAAGTGGACGAGGACAGTTTGTAAATAATTTATATATAGAAAGGCATTTATATATAGTGTAGTATATTGTATAATTACAAAATTTCAACTTGAAGTATTTAATTTGCAAATAATAGACCAAAATAAAGACTCTTCATGGGTAGTGAGTGGTGAGTAAACGATGCTATAATTGCATTGACTTGTGTGTAAAGTATAGTTGATCCACTTAAAAATTATTCCATAGAACAAAAAATTCCCTAAAGAATAAGTCGTTTTAAAAATGTGCCACTGTAATTCAATCTATGATTTGTTAATCAATCCATTTCCATATCGAACCTAATCCACTATAACATAACTGAACCTATTCTTTTTTTGCTTTTTACCTTTTTTTAATCAAATATTCTACAAAGTTGTATTAAGATACTTAAAAGGAACAAGCACCATTCTTCTTCAACCCAATGAGCTTTTTGTTTAGTGGAGAAAGCCTAAAGTTCAAGGTACTAATCCGATTCACTCTCCATGTTGAGTTTGGATTTGGTTATTGCTTTTAAGTTTTAATTAATTTGTATAGTTGTGGGTAAGTTAGGAGATTTAGGATTGCAGTGTAAAATATCTAGAGTTCATATCTACTTTTAAAGGATACATAAATAAAAAAATACTAATAGATAAAAAGGGATACATAAAAAATTTAGTGGCTTTTTTTTTTTTTTCGGGAACTTTGTTTGCTCAAAAAATTGAACACTTCTAGGGTATTATGAAATTGTCTCTCAAATTTATCAAAACATATTATTATTATATTTTAATTTTGCTAGACTAATTAGTATTTTTGTTAAAATAATGTTCTATTTTCAATTAATTCTCTAACTAGTTATCTACGTGTTGTGTTATTGTTTATTTCAATAGCCCACTCGGCCTCGAAGTTTCGCCCCGACTAACTTAGATTTGACCTAGTCATGCGTCTAACAGTGATAAATGAGTCTCTCAAGCAAAAAATTTTATATGCTAGGTTTCGAACTCGAGACCTTCCGCTTACCACTTGGACTAACTTTATTGGTTAAAATAGTATATTTTTAAACTAGAGAGACAAAAATATATATTAATAAATTTCAAAGACAATTTTATAATTTTACCTATTTAATAATAATATTTTTAATATTTTATTATATAATTATATTTTTTTTTCTCCGTTTTAAAAACAACCAACTGACATATTTGTTTGACTTCTCGGAAAAAAAAAAACTTTTTTAAAAGGAATTCAACTTACACCAAATGAAAGCAAGTTTTAGAATTTTTTTCATATAATGATCAAATGGGTCTCTAATCAAATTAGATGGATTGTCATTTCAAACTTGGACACATGCATGTTGAAAAAATTATATGTACTTGTTTGTTGTTTCCTAATTCAGTTGACAACTATGACAACCCTCTTGATTCAAATATAAAAACTACAATTCCAATAGTTATCCATGCGTCAACTTTAACTATAGCAAAAACCTTCATGAATTTTACCATAATCTACAAAAATCTCTCGATACTTTTTTAAAAGGACTAATTTATTTCTATATTTTAAATCCATTAATAATTTAACTTTTTCGTCTATTTTTTTGTTAAAATAATGGTAGAAAAACTAAAATATAATTTTACGGGCCCTTTTGAAACAGCTCAAGAAATAAAGGAATGTTTTGTAATTTGAAACAAAAAAAATGATGGTAGAACATAGGAGGAGGAGAGAGAAATAAGGTAACCGGAACTTTCGACGTCAGTAACTCCTCCACCACCTATTTGATCATTGCGACGCGCCCACCACTGTGAAGCTTATCCTCCGGCAAGTCCAATAGTGGTAGCACGATAGTAAACCCTCGCCGGAGCCGATTGTACGGGTAGGAAGAATGTTCGGTGGTCTTATGACGTTAATGTTTACCAACAAAAATTTTAAGTGATTTTATTATTCGTGTATCAACTTCGACAAATAAGGCCAGAAATCACCTCCTGGTAGTCCGATGATCACTTTAGACCCCTAAAACGCCTCGAACCGTCGTTAGAAATATGTATTCCAGTCAGGTTACTGTTTGCATATTCAAGTCAACTCGAACATCAAATCGATTTTTCTTCCATTCCTGTCATCTTCCGTCCGATTTAAGGCTGTTAACCAACGCCTCAGCTTGCCGCCAGAAGTTGATCGGTGCCAAGGTTGCAAAGTTATGTCGCTAGAATCATCAAATCTGAATGAAGTTGCTGACCCAAGTTGCAGGATCATCCAAGGTTGAAGATGGTTCTAATTACAAAACAATCATTTATTTTTTGAATTTTTTAAAATGCTTATAAAATTATATTTTTTGTCCTTTTACCATTACTTTAAAAAAAAAAAAATAGACAGTAGAATCAAGTTGTGAACGAATTTAAAATATAGGAATAAATTAATATGCTTAAAAAAATATAGAGATATTTTTATAGATTATGATAAAACTCGGGGAAGTTTTTGTAAATAATCCTAATTTAATTGATGAAGTTGTAGCTATTAGAGAGGCATTAAATTGGATCAAACGTTTGGGACGATGTCAAATAACAGGGTCCTATTGGTCTGGTACAACCAATACTTCTCTTTTTCTGGCACATCAAAATATAAATAATAACAATGAAAATTGTAATAAATTTGGAATTTTTTATATTTATTTTTGGCAAATGTGACATATTTTGAAATTATCAGGTAAACGATTTTTTTTTAAAAAAAAAAAATTAAGTGAATGAAATAGCAAATACGTGACCTCTTCCCAAAAAAAAAAAAAAAATATATATATATATATATCACTAAGTTTAGCTAAATTTCAATTTTTTTTTTAATTTTGTTAATACTTATATTTACCAAAACAATTGCACTTATGATCTGACAAATATAAGTTGAAATCTCCCACTTAACACGTAAAAAATAGAAATACGTTCTTATCTTTTTGAGAAAAAATGAGGTCTCTTTATCTTTAAAAATTTATTCTATCTAAATAGAATTAGGGTTTATATGGAATTAAATCAACTGGCATGGACGCTAAGAATATCTTAAATGCTCTGTATTTACTTCCCAAATAATATTGTGTGTGATACTGATAATATACTCTAGACTAGACCAGGGAATCAGCTGCCTTACAAACTTGCAATTGTAGATACTCCTAAACAAAATCGCATCAACATTCATAATTATAAAAAGAGTACAAATTTATGCCAATTAATATTATATTATTCAACTTAATAACTTTCATATAAAGAATATATTAGTATTTTATTCACAAACAAATAATAATTTATACTCGCACGTGAATTTTGAGCATTGCATGAAAATAATACTAGCAAGAGAGAAGATGGTACATGGAATAATAAAAAAGCAATTGGATAAAAAGAAAAGCACAAAGTAAAAAACTAATTATTAGACGCATTTTTCGTGGATGCTAATTAGATAGTACGGTACAGAAGCTATTAAGTGTGATGCGCATGCATCTCTACTAGTGACAATGCATTTCTTTTCTGTAAACACCGACCGACCATTCAGATACACATTTTTAAAAAAAAATTAAAGCCTCAGTTTGCCCATAAGCTCATAGTGTGCAATATTAAGTGTTAGCTTCAATTTTGGAATGCGAATACATAAATTTCACACCGAAAGCCTCTTGAGTTGAAATACAAATTAACAACGATGTAGAGAATGTTATGGAGCCATGCCTACTGTCGCTAGCGGCACGGATCTAAGCTTTATTTAGAATGAGGTTTGCATTATTTAGTAAATACGATACATCTCAATTGATAACGTCAAGTGGAGATGAGTAAGCTTCAGCCCAGTTAGTTAATGCGCTGAATTTCTCCCGGCATAATCTGGATTCGACTCCTACCTTCTCCATTAGATTAGGATAGATTTAAGGATATCTATGTTAAAAAAAGAAGATAACGTAGAGTGGAGTGGTGTATAGCCAATCCCGGCTCAACAATCTTATGGTCTTAATGACAAATTAGAATTGAGGTATAAAATATATCATAATTTGATAAATGAAAAGGGGAAAAAAATAGAGTTGGGGGCTTAAAGCCTCTTAATTTAGTAGCTGTTGGAATTAATTAATTAGTATTTGTATTAATTAATTAAGGTCCGCCCATGACTTATGGATCATGGCTAGATCCAATTAAGTGTAATGGGCTATAGGGTTAAATGGGTAACCCTAATGACCCAATACTATATATAGCCCTAATAAGATATCAGGGTATACAAAAAAAAATTAGACGTATTATTCTCTGAAATAGCAACTCTAGAGAAAATCAGTTTTTCTCTATTCTCTCTCATACTCAAACTGTTCCATTTCATTTAGAGCTCTTAGATTGTGAAATAGCGCTATAGGACTATATGTTCTATAGACGACCTAGCTTACCAGATCCTGCAACCGCTTCCGCTCGTGGGAATATCCGTTCGTCATACAAGAGGTATTTATATTATTCCCGCTTTATTTATATATTCGTTGTATAAATCCCTTCAATTATAATCAATCAAAGCCTATATCTTTTTTTGAAATCGAACCCTCCATCCATCGCACAATACTGTCTTTGCTTAAGCAAAAGTTATCTTATCATATAATATAATAAGCAAAAGTTTTACAACTATGTTATGATGAAATAAAATTTTTGGAATGAATAATATGTTAGTATTT
>CATIWJ010124459.1:0-18498 GCA_949640765.1 Croton laevigatus | reverse complement strand
GGTAAGAGTGGTGGCCTTGCTTTTCTATGGCGCCATCCTGCCATTGTTAATGTAATTTCTTATTTAATAAATCATATTGATGTGTTTGTGAATATGTTAATGACGTGGAGTGGAGGATTTCTGGTATTTTATGGAACCCCTGATAGAAGTCATAGAGATATTACATGGAATCTGTTGCGTATTCTTTCTGCTACTTCTAATCTCCCTTGGGTGTGTTTATTGGATTTCAACAATCTGCTTTCTACTGTAGAGAAATTGAAGTTCACATAGTTCCGATTTTACTATTTATTTACATATTTATTAGTTTTCAGTAGATAACAATTGGAGCTCATACATATTTACAATTTGTTTGGGACTAAGGGTTGTTATTATTATTGTTGTTTGAATATATTGAACTACTTATATCAGACAACACCTAGAGGTTCATGAGTTCACTTACGCAAAATAAAAAAAAAATGCAATTTCCATAAGGGCAAGGCTACACCTCTCGACGAGAATTTCGAGAGGTGTAGCAATTTGGCTTTTATTTTATTTTATTATTTCGATACGGCACGGCAGATTGTCTGTACTGAGACCCGAGATCAATTTCAATGGGTTGATGTTCACAAAAATCGACTCTGTATTATACATTTCATCTGACTATAAAATTCAACGGTCTCGATTATTTCACATTTAATTTACAACACAGAGTCAGATTCTGCGACCTGTGAACCACTGTAACTGATCTCGGTATCCAGTATAAACAATCTACTGTTCGAGTCGAAAAAAAAAATTAAAAAAAAAAAAAAAAAAAGGTGGGGATCGAGAGCCTCTCATTTGAGAGGTTTGGAATTACCCTTTCCATAATTTTTAAGAAATAATAATAATAATAATAATTATATATATTATTTATTTTTATTTTTTTTTTGGAAAAAGTAGAAGGGAATGGTTGTTATGCAAATGAAGTCAAAGCAAGTACATGCTTTTTTAAAGTCATAACAAAAGGAGGAAAAACTTATTCCATACATAAAGTTAAAAGAGAGACATGCATATATCCATGGAAAGGTGAAAAAAGATTGGTTAAGCTTTAGCTGGTAAGCGAATACATAGTAATAATGGTAATGTTTGACACTTGATATTGAGAAAAAAGCATTTCCTAGCGACCTTTTTTTTTTTAACATAAATAATTATTAAGGTTTTTTTGACTTTTTTTTTTCAAAGAGAAACTGTTTCTTATGCAATTGCAATGGAAGCTAATTAATTAACTATACATTATAAATAAAAAAGAAGGAAAAAGTAAAAGAAAAAGATACGAAGTGGGTTTTCATCTTAGGAATCATGGGTGTAAAGACAAAAAGTTGAGATTAGATGTTAAGAATGTTTATGTAATGATAATTTACCAAAATTTCCAAGATTTAATGCCTCCTATCCCCAATTAATGTCTCGCCTTGGCTAATGGCATTGGCTGGTGCTTCAAAGATAATTAAAAAGATTAATGTTACTAATTACAAGAATCATGGGGTTGATAAAGAAAAGAGAGATTAACCCATGTGATTGTGGGGTTTCCATATAAAGCCACTATCTTTGCTTGTCCAAATCCAAACCCATTTTGATTATTGGTTAGTTGTGAAATCCCTTTGTTAATTAATTTATTTATCAAAGGACGTTGTTTTATTTAGTTAAGATCATCAGCACCAAGATTACAAATTTTCATATTATTTTGCGGTGTTAATACTAACTTTTTTGTTGAAGTTATGCGCAAAAAGTATGGCTCGTTAGTCATTTGTTCCTTCCTTGCTCAAGTTTCAAAACCGTTTGATACGGTTAAATCCTGAATTAATTCCATCATCACAATCACAATCACAATCACAATCACAATCACAATCACAATATTTGCAATTTGGTCCAACTAATTATTCCGAAAGCTTGATTTTCATAATGTATTTAATTAAGCAAGTATGTTTGTATAAAAATTTTAAACAGATTAAGCTAAAGCAAACCAACTCAAGCTAAACCATACTTATCACTCTGAAATTTTTGAGAATTTATGATATCACTCTAAGATGAATTTTTCACCAAAACACCCTTAATTTATCGGCAGAATCTAAATCCTCCCAAGGAAGAAATTTCACATTATAAGTTTGGAAAAGAATAGAGTGATAATGCACCATGGCCGCCACCTCCTTTGAAACGTAGAAACAACTCCCAGACCAAATATCCATCCCTCCCAACAGAATGTTAGAATAATTTGCCACAAAAATAAAACTAGGCACAAACGATCTTGTACCCTTCCCTGTGCAACACCATTTAGAAAGAAGAAGACAAAATACAAATAGGGATATTCCGTTTAGCAATACTATCTAGAATTGCAACTGAAAAATAACAGAAAACTGTAAAACTGATAAAAGAAATGAGAATTAAACTTAAGGTCAACCCTCGAGCAAAATCATTGCCGGTAGGATACCGTGCCCATGGCAGTCATCTACATGACTTGTCATGTTGGGCCGCTGCTTTGAGCCAACCACTTCAAAAAGAGAGGAAGGAGCAGCAAAAGAATCCATTGGCTCAAAAACCCCTACCACAATTGATTTTGGTTTTCACAATCTGTTCTTCCTATCATCAAAAATTACAATTCCCAACCATTCTTGCACAGGAATCGGTTAAACGAATTTTCGGTTCGTCAAATGATATAAACCGAATTTTTTTTACGTGTAAAATTCGGTTAAAACCGATTCCGAACCAAAATTCAGTTTAAACCGAATTTCGGTTCGGTTTTCGGTTCATGAATTTTAAATTCAGTTTTGAACCGAAAACCGATTTTCAACCGAACGCTTTTGCTCACCTCTATTTCGACCGATACCCTCAAATTGCCGATTGGATGGTTCTGGCGGAGGAGACGACGGCGCAGCGAAGGATAGCAAACTGAAAGTACACGAAATCGAAAATCAGTTCATTTTTTCACCATTGTTTCGATGGAGAGTAGTGACGATAGGAAAATCGAAAATCAGTTGTTCATCATCAATTTGAACAGAAGAAAGTCAGTGAAACAAGTTGCTAGCAACGGTTGAAGAGAAGCGGCGGCGAAGCTCAAAACGGACGAGAGAAGAAGAGAAGAAGATGATGATGAACAGTCAACAATCTGTAAAATTTTATTGTAGTCCCTGAAGTTGTTTTATAATTACAAAACAGCTCTTATTTATGGAGTTTTTTTCAAAAATACCCGTAAAATTACATTTTGGTTCTTTAACTCTTATTTTAACAGAAAAAAATGAACATAAGGGTATTTTTGTCAACGGAATTAAAACATAAGGAGTTTTTTGTCTGAAAAAAGACGGAGAGGAAAATGTTGGAGGTGCATAAACTTAGGGAGGAAATTGTAAATTTCCCAAAAATTTAACAAAAAAGTGAATTTTGTATACATGGAAGGATTAAAGTGTTTAACTTTAACATAACTATAAGTTAGGGACTAAACAGTAATTAGTATAGTAGATAGAGATGTTATTTTTGAGGGATAATAGATAGGGACGCAAGTGCATTTGTCCCTTTAATTTATATAATTATTGTGATTGAACCACCAAGGTGAATTGGGAAGGAATGAAATGAAAAGCAGAGTGGAACCAACCAGGGTGGGAGGGGTTAGTCAAGAGGTGCTTGAGAGAATCACATGGTCATGCAAACAAAAGCTGTTACATTTACTTTTTACCACCTTAACTTTAAACAGAAACAGACCTTCTTCTTCTTCTTCTTCGTCTTCACCTAACAGAGAAAATTAGTTGTAAAAACCAAAACATTTCTACCTTTTTTATTTTTTCCCAGAACGAAGCCCATACGTACCTCTTTATTAGTATAATTTAGGATAAGACCGACGTTCTCTTCCTTTATTTAACAGATTAAAAAAAAAAAAAGAAGATTCTTCAGTTAATTTTGTTGGCCGTACATCCACGTCACGTGGGTTCTGCCACACGTTTGTTTCCCTTTTTTTTCCTTCTAATTTCTGGAGTTAGTGTGAAATTTAAAATCCAATTATGAATCTTGTTTTCCAGAAGTTTCCACAAATGATTATTGAGACATCTTTTATGAATTTTGTTTATGAGGGAAAATTGTTTCATAAATTTTAAAAACTAACATTTGTGTCCCATAAATACTAAGCAAAAATTGAGTGGTGAGAGAGATAGAAGAAGCAGCTTCACTACTTTAGACTTTAGTCCATTTATTTTGGATTGGATTGTTAGTTGAATTTTGAAATGAAAATGAGATTAAGAATATGATATAGTTCAGATATCTGGACCGCTATGCAGATAAATGCATTATTACTAATAGCAAAGATTTTCTAAACGTGTTAGGATTTGGGTAATTTTGATTTGATATTGATTTATTTTTGCGATTATATACAACACCTAGTTTAGTATAATGGTAAATACATATATAATTTGCTTGTAGATTTGAAATTAAATTTTTTAGGTATTAAAAAATATTTGCTTATATCAAACAATCTAAAAGAATTAATGGCTAACTAATATTTCTTTTTTTTTAAAGAAAAGAGAAAATAAAAACACGGCACCGATAATCACTCCGCGATTGGCCAGAATGTTTCACAACAATAATAAGCGGAAAAAGAAATTGAAAAAAAAAAAAGGTAGAAAGTTGTAATCCAACAGGATAGGATAGAGTAAAATGTTGGTTCCTTAATAAGCGCAGGAAGGCATGTGCAGTTTCCTGCATGCATCTTGCTTCTAATTTTTTTTTCCTTTCTGGTCCCCACTTTTCATTTTTCCCTTCACTCACCTACCATTTTTCTTCATTAACTAACACTTGCTTTTATCTTAATTAGTAGTTCCAATTCTTGGGGCGTTCATATTAAATAGCTCAAATACTACCCTAACCGCTCTATGTATTTATTAATTTTTTTTAACATAATTATAAATTCACGCACCGAATGTGGATAAAGGGATTCGAACTTGATCCGTTAAGAATGCAATATTTCAATTCTGATGATTAAAAATAAATTGAAATTTATCTTTGCACTTAACAAATTTTGATGCATGAATTTCAAAACACTGAAGTTCGTTCCTAGCACAACATATATGAAGAAAAAAAAAATTGAAGATCGTTCAAGACAAGTTCTAAAAATAAAAATTAGAAATCTTATGTTTTGTTTTAGAAAATAGAAAATTTAAATTATATTAAAGTAGGAAAATGCAATTTGAGAATCTATGAATTAGGATTATGCATGTTTCTTGGGCTTCCGACTATAACTTAAAACCGAAATCAAAACCGACAAAGAAATGCTTTTAAAGAAATTGAACTTGAACTAAAAATCGAAAATTTTTAAATACGAGTCTGATTCTAGTTCTTCACTAAACCCAGAACCAAGAATAGAAAATCGAAAAATTTTACAAGTAAAACTACTCACTTCACTAGATTATTGATGAAAATTTATTAGCTTTTCTAAGTTATTTTTATTCAAAATGGGAATTAATTTTTTTATATTAAGAGACTTAAAACAAAAATTGAAAATTATGAAAAACTTATGATTCACCCGAAAACCAAATCCAAAATCGAAATTGAAAAATTAAGAATTGAACCTTAGATTTTAATTTTTATTCCAAATTTCAAAAGAATTGGTATATTTGTTTTAGTTTTGATCGCTGATAAGAATAAATCCAGAATCTGAACCATTCATCCCTAGCTATAATGTTTCAAAAATATTTGAAAATCGTTTTAAAATATTTTCTGATGATACAGTTGTTTTAGGGGAGGTTGCTGATGGATCTTACCCTTTTTATGCTCATGTAATTGCTTTATTTATATTGATTCTCGGCTTTTTCTATTGAATTATGATTTTCCTTTTTAGGGATTATTTTGGAATTGTAAGCTTTTTGTTGAGCGAAGGATGTTAATAATATTATTTAGTTTAGAGGCTGTTTAGTGGATTATTTAACATTGAATTATTAATATAATTATCATTTAATAGTAGTAGCTTAAAACCAAAGAAATCGATTTTTGTCCGGAGTTAATTAAATCGCACCAAAACTGCAGATTCACTCCATCAAATTAGTCAACAAACCATATTTACCTTTGTCGTCCAATCATTATACTCCCAAAAGCCAAAACTAACGTATTTGAGAAATTCAGCCAAAAAATGATGGTGAGGGCTATACTGGGAATTAAACTACATAATAATATTATATTACTTAAAAATATTCTTCCAGTATATAATATAATTATTTTCCTCTCAAAAAAAAAAAATTAATGCAACCAAATGATCTGTTTGGTAGAGTACGCAATTAACTCTTCCACGAAACGGTATGTCGGTGTTTACTTTTTATTTTATTTTTTTGTGTTTGAAGGTTGGGTATTCATAGGCTGCATTTTTTTTAATCTACGAATTAGATTATGCTATTAATTATGTAGCTTTAATCACAAGAGCTAACTAATTTTCCTTTATATTTAAATTAGTTTTGTACTAAAAATGTAAAATAGACATTGTATTTGAAAAAAAAAATTCAAGGTACATACATCTCTGATAAACTTAAGTGTGTTCATAAAATTAACAATTTAAATAATATTAACTATTTAAAAATTGTTAATTCTTTTGATAATTATTTACAAAAACGCTACATATTAAGTGTCTTATATTTTCGTAAAATTTTATCTAAACAATTAAAATATATTTCTGAGTATCACCAAAAATAAATTTTAGCATTAACTATTGCTGAAGACCTTCTAAGTGTATTAAACTTAAATTGTTTTCAAAAAGAAAAGTTAGGGTACTAAAAAAAAAGGTCCTAGACAACTAAACAGGAAATCAAAATGAAGTGGATATAAAAGATTGTACAAGTTGTATTTGAAAGAAAAAGAGCAATATGTATTTTTCAATAGAGAAATGATGTGATACATAGAAGTGGTACCTTATGCCATGGTTCCACCATTCACATGCTAACACACATGCTTGGTCTATGATTCCCATAGTCATTATCCATCCAATTGAACAAAGATTTATTCCAAAATACGTGTCAATTTCAATATAAACAACACACTTAACAATTTAAATAGTTAGCTTTGCTAAGACAGGCAATTTTGCAGTGAAACATTTCCATGGCCTAAATTGAGTCCATGTGCTTAACTCTTTTGGTTTGGAGACATTTGGGACATTCATGTTCATCTTTCATCGAGCACTTACCTAATTATATTTATTACTTTATCTTCTCAACCCTTGATATTAGCTAATTTTGGGTTTGTTCATTAATGTTATCAAAATGGAGTACGCTCTATAAACAGGACTCATTTCATTTTTTCATATGTACTTTAAGTTATTGCACTAATAGACCTTCACTTTATTGAATTAATTGATTGATTTCTTAGCTTATTAGTAGATATTTAGAGCCTAATAAGCGCAAAACTATACATTTGTATTACCTTGAATTTTTTGCAATTTAGGATAGCACACTAATTTTAATTAATAACATCTTAGGTGATAGTACGTTTTTTAGAATTATAACCCTTTTGAAAATTGGAATTGATGGTTCGGAATAGCAACTGCTTATAACTAGCGATTCTTATAATTTTTTTAAATGCGGAGTCAATAAAATTAACTAAAACAATTTTCATGTCATTTAGTTTCAATTCAAACTTTTTGAAAAAATCGGAACCATGAAAGATTTGGAGTTAGGATATCAATTATCTTCATATTTTCAAAAAGTTTATATAAAATTATATGAAAATGATGGGCCATGTACCCTCAACATTATTGTATTTGTGAAGAGAATATTTATATTGTATCTCCTTAAGTATTATAATTTATATACATACTTCATGCGCACAAGTACTTATACATAGTCCTCCGCCACAAACCCTAAAATAAACAGAAAAGAAATCTTTAAGCATTATCCACTTTTTAGAGAAGATTTCATAAAATATAATTAATATTCTTTTATTAAATTAGTCCTCCACCAAAACCAAAAAAGGCTCTATCTCTAAAAGCAAAAATTGTTTTAAACTAAATATAAAATGTACTTGATCGTGCACAAAATTGAGGAAGAAGAAAATCTTTCACTAAATTATAAAATTATTAGGAGCATAAATTCATGCAAATAATAATGTTCTAACTAACCATTTGTTCACACATTTGGTGCATATACAAGAAATTTTAACCTACCCAACCTTGCTTGCTACACCTTTATAAAGACTAGTTCACCTAATCAAGTTTGAGCTAGATTAATTATTTCTTTCTTAAGTCCATGATTGACTTAATTGATCTTTATATTCCCTTCTTTGGAATATGTACCTAAACATGAAAATTTAGACTTTATTGTAGAATTTTTGGAGATCATGGGGAAAAACTCAATAGAATTCAATTAAATTTATTTGTTATAGAATTGAAACATTATTATCTTGTTTTTCCATATGAAAGAAAGCATTCACTGAATTTTATATGAGAAATCTACCTGTCCAAACACTTTTTATTTTTAATTTTTTTGTTCTGCATAGGAGAATTAGACATATTTCCTGTTATATCTTGAAAATACACTTCTAATATAATACATTCTATGTTTGGTTGAGTAGTCGGTAGTTTTTTTTTTTCGACTTAGTTGGAAACTAATTTATATTTAGATTATATATTAACATAACTAATAAAAATATTAATTTTCTTCATATTAATGTCTATAGCCTTTCTGTGCTCATTTTACATTTTAACAACAACTATAACTAAAATTTTATCAAACATGAATCAACTATTAGCTTAGCTTCTAGTTAAATATTATTGGTTGACACAAATATTCAAACCAAATAAGCCCATAGTTTAAGATTTGACTAGTCTCCTCACACTCCAAAAAAGAATAAAAGACCATTACTTTGTAATCATTTTGGTACATGATTGAAACTAATATTAGAAGTATTTGTCTTACACTTTTATGAAATGCAAGTTTACAAAACAATATGTGTTCTCATTTTACATTAGAAGAAATTCTATTTTGGGGGCTTCTAATTGAAGTAGGGAATTTGATGAGACGCGTCAAATTCAGAAACATCGAAATATTAATTTTTGGTTTTTATAAAATGATATATAAATAAATAAATACCTAAGAAAAGTCAAGAACTTTTTTATAGGATATCTTTCGTTTTTCCTTTCAATAATTTTATGACATACCATTTCGTTTTACTATCCTTTTCCACTGTTCTTTAAGGAGCTTTTCTATTCTCTTAATACTATTATCATGTTAAAATAATGCACCGAATAATAGTGTGAGTTACGTAACAGAAATAATTCTTTTTTAATATTAAATTGTTATAAATAATGTAATTGCCAGGAATTGAACTCGAGATTACAATCTTCGTTGAAGATATGATGACAAATCATGCCACATCACACTTATTCACATTATCAAATTTTTCTACTGTTCTTCCACAAATATTTAGTAGTACTTATATAATTTTATTTTTATTAAAACTAAATATAAATTGTGATATTATATATAGAAGTTTATAATTATAATTTGCACACTTTCCTTCATCCGTGACAAGAAAGCGTAGAGGGAAATTACCTCAGCAAAACGCTAACATGAAACTTCCTATAAAACAACGACAACCCTTTCTTTTATTTTCCCTTCATTTTCTCCCCAACCAAACAACTATCACTGCTCTGACACAATCAAGAACATTGTTGGCATCGCACATTGAAACAAATTGCTAATTTAAATGACATTCCATTTGTGTCAATTTCAACAAATAAATTATTTATTTAACTATGGTATTTAAAGGTTTATTTTTTTTAATTACTTAGAGCCAATAATGAGGTAATGAATTGTGGTTTTGGCCGTGTTGAGACCCGGAATTCATGGCCAATAAAAAATGGTCTGGGTCTTTTTTGATTTTCCCATTACAGAACATTCCTAAGCATAGATTTGAAGGCTGGTCAAGACTGAAGACTGCCCCGCCTTGTTTCTTGGCTGCAAATCACTTTAGCCAAAGATGCAAAGTAAAGAAAAACAAAGTTACACAAACAAAAATTGAGCATATAGATTGAAATTAGACCCGCCATTGTTTCTGCTCACCAAAACCAGAAACAAGTCTATGGCTTTTACTTTTGATTTTGTAAAAGATGCAATCGAGTAAAAGTGGTCAAGGAATTTTCCTGTCTCTCGCGTGTAAATCAAGGTAAGAAATGGGTTTTATGTTTTATAGGATTGGGGTTTTGTGGGCCTTAATTATAATTTTACCTTCCACAAGGAAACAATTCAGCTCATCACAAACAACAATTATTACTGCAATATATACTATAAAAATGCAGTTCTAAACAATCCTAATTGAAATTGTCACATATGTCGAGTCAACCATCCGCACAAAATAAAGTAGACTATTAAGTTTGCTTAAATTTACAGAAGAAGAACTGTTTTAGCAGCAGTACTAACTAAATATGCTTTAGAAATAGAGTTAACCAACCTTTAGACATGGAGGCCTATATTTTAGGAGTTACGTTATTTCACAAAAATATAAAAGAAAAGATTAAGAATTGACTTAAATTTAGGCAGCAAAGGAGAAAAAAATGGTGGATTAAATTAAAGTGTAGTATGCATGACTGATGGAATCATGATAAAATACTTGTATTGGTATATAGTTAGAGAATTAATGATTCAAATAAACTTGAGCAACTCTAAAGTCAGAACCGTTAAATAACCCTTAACTCCATTGACGGTAAGTTAGGTCCACATAATCAATGGTCCTAATTCTCGTTGAGTGCATCATAATTCATAATGCTGTGTGTACCTTTTGGTACACCATCATACATGGTAAAACTGTAATTAATTTCAACAAATTTCAATTTTAACAAAGCGTGAGAATTTGCTAATGATGGGCATCACTTGCTTATTTACATCACACCATAATCTTGCCTCCGGAAAGGTAGTTGCCCCAAACACCATTTATTCAAATAATAATAACAAACAATTATACATTTTGTTTGATTAGTAATAATACAATTATGTACTTTTATCCCTTATTTTATTATTTGATTCGAAGGTAAGAAAGGTTAAAAAGTTAATATCATTTCATAAACCGGATCTACGTAAAATTATTACCATTAATCTATGAATAATGTCGTACACTGGATCTAATTAAAAATTTCTCATCTTTGTAGCTGTATTCCAAAAATAATAATAATAAATTTTTATTACGTTAAAAAAAATTTATTTTTTCCTTAATTAGGGTCAAGGATTTATTCCATAGATATGGCAAAATTCACATGTTATAATCCTAAAATACCTTCACATGTAACGTATCCTATTCACATTCTCAGATTTCCTAATTTATCAACATTTCGAATAATATATCTTGTCCTTTTTTTTTTTTAATCAATCAAAAAAAGAAAATTTTCAGATTCTGCTTTAATTATATTCAAATTGTTCTACATAATAATAGTAATACAATAGCAACCAAAGGCTTAATTTTATAGTAAAAACATAAATACCAGTGGAAGCCTACCTGGATTTGAATTTGAAGGTCAAAACCTTAATTCCGTGATTGGCGCCTTAGAAAATAAAATACTTACCAAAGAGAAAAGCCAAGAAAAAAAAAAAGAGCATTTTCTCGGTATCTAAATTTATTCGTTCGTGCAACTTTTATCAGGTTTTACCACAAAATCAGCAAGAAATCGTGACATCTGTTCTCTTTTTTGCACGGAATTGATGACATGGCAAACCTACGGTTAATCGTTAAGGTTAGTTATAGTAAATAAATAAATTACGGTGACAGAGTATCTGAGCGACACGGTTAACCGGGGAAAATGGTTAGGATTAACGAGAGCAGGGTTAGGCTAACGTAAACCTAACCATTAACCACTTACCATACTGACCAAAGAGTTTCCGAACAGGGAAAAGAAAGAAGGAAAAGTGTTTTGGTTCATTAACGGCGTTAAGATACGTTTGCCTTTTTTTTTTTTATTCATGTTTAGCTCTATAAATGGTCGGTCTCTTCTCTGACTCCATACTTGTTCTCTGGTTCCTCTCTGCTTCTTCCCTTCACTTTTTCTCGGCAGTATCTAAAGCAATACTTTAGAGGGAGCGCAAAACACAGAGAGGATATGACAATGGCAGTTTCTTCCAAGTGGCGGGTATGTGTCTTTGCGGCGGTGCTTGTGGTGTTGCTCGTCGGAGTTGCAGCTACTGTGCGTAACGACGGGATCTCTGGTCGTATAAGGTTGTATGAATGCATATCCACTTAATATGCCATTTTCTTCAAGAATTTTTTGCTAATGGCAGCTAATTTTGTTTCTTGACATCTTTCATTGTATCTTGGATTTTGCATAAAGAGAACAGAGCTTCCTCTGTTTTTGGTTTTAGCTTATTCTGGCTTTCTTAGTATATATATATTTTTTTGGAAATTTCGTTTTGTAAGTAAAAAAATAAGTAAGTTACTAGATTTCATCGTACTTTTCGTTACATCGCCCATGAATTCCTTCCTTACTGTATAATGCAGCTTCCATGTCCTTTCTAAGCTTGCTGTGGTGCTATTCTTTAATTATTTTGTTTTATTCGGTTTGATATTTTCATATTTTCTCTGTAAAATAGTTACATTATTTGATTTTAGGAGAACTTCATCAAAAATAATATTGAAATAGAAAGAATTATGGGTTTCTTCATGTTGCTGTTTTCCTTTTTCTCGGTAACTCCATTAATAGTCTTTCTAACAGAGCTTTCAAAAGTCTTCTTCATCATTCATTTCATTACAGTTTGTTCCTTTCATGGCTTTTAATAAATTGCTCAGAGAATGAGCGACAGAGAGCATAATTTCGCTGAAATATTTGTTAAGCTTCATGATTAAATTTTTCTAGTTTGTTAATGTGTCATTTAATTGTTGTCTTACAGGAATGTGGAAACAGAGCGGTTGCAGAGCTCAAAAAACTCATCAATGGCGGCCAGGTAATAAGAGACAAACAACTCGCAACGTTTAACTTTTACTTTTCTTCGCGTTTCCCACTAATTATTATCTAAAACAATCTTAGCCTTCAGTCTATATCCAGTATCTGTAATGAACCGTTGGATATTCATCAGAGTATCTCTTTTTACAAAAAATAACCGTCTCTAAGAATCCCAACCGTTGAGATCTCTGTATCTATAGATCTGGATCGTTTATTCCGTTATTGTTAGTTCTAAGGATTCCTGTGTTTCTTGCTTCCAATGCCTACCCTAAGAAAATGCAGTATTCCAATGCAAAAAGTGAAAAAAAGAGCAAAGCATGTGGGGGCAGTTTAGTCATTCAAAGCTTCCCTTCGCCGACGGATTTTTCTCTCTCATAAAAAAGTTGGCCGTTGAAACGGTTTTACTGGATAGCGATTGGCCTTGAGCACTGCACAACAATGCCCTGCACTGTACTTGGTGTCTATAGGTGCATGGGTCCCGGCACGTGACCATTTTAATTTTCTTCATTTAATAAAAATAAATATTTTTTTTACAGTTCTGGAGAAGAGGAAGAAAATTGGAAAAATGAGCACGCAGTTGATGATCCAGAGGAAGTGGTTGCAATGGTAGAGATGTAAGTATTTCTGTGTCTGTAATGTATTTAAAATTGGAACTGTAGGAAAGGAGGATTTGGTGGTTGGTTAGGAGTAGTTTTATGGGGAGGTGGGTATTAATTTCATCACTACCAATCTGGTACAAGAGCTACCCAACTCAACTGACCCCATTTCTATTAAAATCTACTTACTAATTCTGTTCGTCTTTGCTGCAATATTCTTGATGTACATTCTTCAGGTTTTTCAAATTCCCTTTATTGCCCTTGACTTTTGCCCATATTTGCATTCTTTTGTTGCTTGGTCTTCTTCAGACTTCACCTGTACCTTGCTTTATTCAGTGACCTTTTTCATGCTGTTTTTTTTTTCTTCCACTGGTAGTGAGATCTGTTCGTTGCGGACTTAATTCTTTCCTTTTCAAGCACTTAGTATGACTGTTTTAGTGCATAATTGCCTTCCCCTGATGTTAATGATGATATTATTATGATTGATTTAATTTAGAGTTCCCTGACCTGGCATTTGATTTTGATATTAAAAATAGGATTATTATTATTAAGTTTCCTTAATAAAGTCAGACAAAGTATGTTTACAGGATCAGCTGATGATTGAGGGATAGTGTCAAAGCATGGTTTCGAATTTATGGATTGGTTGAAAAGTGGCAAGCTTTGACCGTATACGTCCAATGGACTCGTAGAAAAAACAACGGCACTATTAAGACTTCTGCTTTCCCTGTGCTAGAAACCAAATCAAGTGAATTTCTATCCGTTAAAAATGGGTGGCTTTTCCTTCGCTAATTGACAAAATATCAGCTTCCATTTGGAATTTTATGCTTCTTTTATTACCCCCACCTCCACCGACACACCTGTACTCTACCAGTGTTCTTTCCAGCAATTATTTTATCCAAATGGTGTAATTTTAGTAACTATTTTAACTCATCTGGGAAAATTTTAAACTGATAGCAGTAATTTTTGGCATCTGCAGGAGCATCCGCAACAGTACTGAAAGGAGGAAACTGGGTTATTTCTCTTGTGGAACAGGCAATCCTATTGATGATTGCTGGCGTTGTGATCCCAATTGGCAGAAGAACCGCAAGCGCCTTGCTGAGTGTGGCATTGGTTTTGGAAGAAATGCTATTGGAGGCCGTGACGGTCGCTATTATGTTGTTACTGATGCTGGTGATGATGACCCTGTTAACCCAAAGCCTGGAACGTTGCGCCATGCTGTAATCCAGGATGAACCTTTATGGATTGTGTTCAAAAGGGACATGGTGATCCAATTGAAGCAGGAACTTATCATGAACAGCTTCAAGACTATTGATGGTCGCGGGGTCAATGTCCACATTGCCAATGGAGCTTGCATCACCATCCAGTTTGTTACCAATGTGATAATTCACGGTCTGCACATTCATGACTGCAAGCCTACTGGTAATGCTATGGTTAGAAGCTCACCAAGTCATTATGGGTGGAGGACAATGGCGGATGGTGATGCTATCTCTATTTTTGGCTCAAGTCACATTTGGGTTGACCACAATTCGCTTTCTCATTGCGCTGATGGCCTAGTTGATGCTGTCATGGGTTCAACCGCCATTACCATCTCCAACAATCACCTCACCCATCATAATGAGGTGTGTCTCCTTCCTTTTTTTATTTTTTTCTCTTCCTCATTAATTAGTAAAAGCTAATTAGTCTTGTGAATGATGCCTTTAATTGAACACAGGTTATGCTTTTGGGCCACAGTGATTCTTACACCAGAGACAAGCAAATGCAAGTGACAATTGCCTACAACCATTTTGGAGAGGGACTAATCCAGAGAATGCCAAGGTAAATTTCAACATTTAATGCATTATTAAAACAAAGATTTTGAATTATTCAGCTCAACTTAAAAAGATTTTGCATAATGAAAAATGCAGGTGCAGACATGGATACTTCCATGTGGTAAACAATGACTACACTCACTGGGAGATGTATGCAATTGGAGGAAGTGCGGATCCAACAATTAACAGTCAGGGCAACAGATATAATGCACCTGTTAACCCCTTTGCTAAGGAGGTAAATAATGTTTAATTAATTAGTTGCTTTCTTTGCTTGCAAAATTGAGGTAAAACCATTTGCTGTTTTAAAACAGGTGACAAAGCGAGTGGACACGGCCACAAGCCAATGGAAAAGCTGGAATTGGAGGTCAGAGGGTGACCTTCTGCTGAATGGTGCTTATTTCACACCATCAGGAGCTGGAGCTTCAGCTAGCTATGCACGTGCATCAAGTCTGGGCGCTAAATCTTCTGCAATGGTCGGAACAATGACTGCTAATGCCGGTGCTCTGGGCTGCCGCAGAGGACGCCAGTGCTAATATAATACTACTACATTCATGATCAATTAAATTGGCCAAATAGGCCAGCTAGTTAATATCTGCATTTTTTTTTTCCCTTGTTTCACAGCCAATTGTTTCTTTTTCAGCCTTTTCTCCAAATACCAAATATATTATTGGCAAGTGTACAATTTTTTACACATGTCAAATATATTGTCACACCCATATTTTTCCGGCTTGTCTATCAACCTCGGCCTGTTTCAACCCCAAAACCATTATTATTTGTAGGAGCAGGTGCAGAAGCGTTGTTCATTTGTCCCTCTTTTCTTTTTAAGTTCTCTTTTGCCCATTTCAGTTGCCTGCCTAACTGCCGCTTCTGTGTCTTTTTCAAGTCTAATGTTTCAGTTTGTCTATCATTGAGTCTATAGCATTTGAATGAATTTGTGGTTTTTTTATTTTTTATTTATATTTTTGAGTCTAGTGATTGAGACAAAGCAATAGCATGGATTTCAATTTCAATTTAAGGGTTAAAAAAAACATTTGTTATAGATATAAACACTTATGCTCTTTATCTTTTCTTAACTTTGCCTTTTTCTTTTCTTTTCCCTATTGTTAATATGGAAGCAACATTTCCTTTCTTTTTCTTACTTTTGGTTTTGCAACTTTGGCAATCTTCTATGGTTAAAAATACATGCCTTCTTTTCTTTATTGATCTTGAATGTGGGCAACTGCTGCATCCACAGTAAAGTAACTAACAACTAACATCAGCAAACTTTTTATTCGCATGTCATTAATTCTAGCACTGGTGAATAAAATTAAAGGCAGAATTATATGGAAGTGGTAAGCTTAGATATAAAGCAATAGGACATGTCAAGCGTAGTTTTCCAAGAGTGGAAGAGGTTCATTAATCAATATCAGAATTGAGAACATGAAAAGAAAGGAAGAAGATGATGAAATATGCGCATGTGAGTTAGGGCCCCATATAGCATGTGAGAAGTAGTTTGGGTAGCAACGGATGGGTCCAATTTTAATTCTTTAGTAGCCACCAAGCACATGTAATGGACTTAACATTATTTACTAGAACCGTCACTTCTCAAGTGTTAAGCATTTGTATCACTCTGTTTATTTATTTTTAATTTTACAAACCAAATTTAAGATGATTTGAATTGAATTTAAACATAAGGTGGCTGTTTATTTGACAACGGAAATGCAGAGAGGTGGTATTGATATTTGGGCTCAAGGTTCTGCATTTTTTCTAGTTAAACGCCAAGTTGCTGTTGCCCCCCAAAAAAAAAAGATCAGTATATAAGCTACACATCTGCCAAGTGTTGAGAAAATTGAAATATTATGTCCCAACAGTCTTTCAATCAGCAAGTGTGTATAATCTTAGGGCTTGTTTGACTAACAAAAGTAACTATTTTGATTGTGTTAAACTATTTTTAATAAGGTTTTAGTTGTTTCTGAAACCTTTTTTTCCAAATGCTTGAAGTTTAACATTAGTGAGGTTAAATCAGTTGCAAAATGTAATTTTAACATGTAATATTCACTTAAATTATTATACAATTCAGTTAATATTGTCAATAACTACCTTGAACTTTGGAATTATTTGGATAGAAGGTTAAAATGGTAAATTCTCAATTTAAAAAAAAATATTTATAAAGATAGTGTTGAAAAGGTTAGTATCAACGATTGGAGGAAGGTTAAATGATAAATTTGTTCTTTAAACTCGTAAATCATTTTCGAACCCTTTTTGTTCTCTTGAACTTGAATGTATCAATCAATGTAATATGTTCCATTTATCTATTTGAATGTATATAGTTTTACTCTTAACACTTTCTTTCATCAATGAAAAACTACTTTGGGAAGAAATACTTTTAGATCTATAAATTTTGACTTAATTTAATATTAGATCTATATTTTGTCGGATATACTGAAAGGTCTTCATAGTTTGTTAAAGTTAAACTTTGACCCTTCCATCCAAATTTCTTAGTTTATATTGTTAGTCAATTTAAAAAAAGACAATAAATACTCCTAATTATTTTAATTACATTTTATATTACTTTCAAGTGCATGAGAATTTACTTAATTAACTTACTATTAGGTTGGGTTAATGCGTTTTTCTTACAAACTTTCATGTCTTAAGTTTTGTCTAATACTTCTTATTTAAATTAAATAAAAGGAATAAAGAACAATTTCAAAACCAAACCAATATCAACTCGTCGCCCCCATCGCGGTCATAAATGCATAAATCAAATACTACATCTGTATTTTATGATTCTTTACATTTACTTTTTTCATCAATATCAACACAAATCAACTTTTCACCAATACCAAGACAGAAATAATAATAAACAATTATCAATCCTCTAAAAATTTATTTTTTCATCAATACTAATAAAAAATAATAATAAATAATTACAAAACTTAATATAAATGAAAATGTAAAGAACCAAAAAATACACCCAAAAATGAAAATGTAAAGAACCATAAAATACGGAGGTAGTAGCATTTAAGTAGTGGTGGCAGCGCGGTTGTGCCGGAATTGTTCTTTCTTTTTTTTGTTTTTATTTTTTTTTAAATTTACGTAAAGTTTATTAGCCTAAACAAAAGAAATTTAGTAAAAGTTTGTTATAGCCAAAACCTAAGGATCTAAGTATTGGTCAAAAGAAAAGAACTTAAAAGTGTAATAGCAAAAATATAAGAATCGA
>CATIWJ010124358.1:0-19314 GCA_949640765.1 Croton laevigatus | reverse complement strand
TTCCAAGAAAATGTAAAGAAGATTGTGTTATTGATGGATATGATATACCTGAAAACACTAGAGTAATCGTGAATGCTTGGGCAATTGGTCGAAATTCCAAATACTGGATCGAACCGGAAAAATTCTACCCAGAGAGATTTTGGGACAACTCTATTGATTATAAAGGTGCTGATTTTGAATTTATTCCATTTGGTGCTGGAAGGAGAATGTGTCCGGGTATTTCATTTGGTATGGCTAATGTTGAACTTCCACTAGCACATTTACTTTACTACTTTAATTGGAAACTTGAATCAAAAAATCTTGATATGTCTGAATCATTTAGTGTTACTGTGAAAAGAAATAAGCCACTCTATGTAATTCCCACTCGTTATTGTGCTTCTTATTATACCATGTAATACCTTCATATTTTTCTTCTTTTTTGGAGAATTTGTAATACTTTGTATTTGATTTTGCTTTATATGAATAAAAAGTTCTTATATTTACATATTCCGTTCTTGATTATTAGTTTTAGCATTTGTTTTGGATAACATAATTTTTGGGTAATGACTTAATAAAACAAATTAAAAATGGTGTTTTACTTGGCTTGCGATTGTTAAAATTCCAGTCAACAACAGTTGTTAAGAGGGATATTTACAAAAATCTCCTTAAGTTTTACCCTATTCTACATTTTTCCTTCCTATTTTTTTTAGCTGACAAAAATGTCCTTACGTTTCACTTCCGTGACAAAAATACTCTTTTATCTATTTTTCTGTTAAAATAATGGTAGCATGACTTGTAGACTTTTGTAGAATAAATGTATGTTCTGGGTTACTCATGGCGGGTTGGGTATTTATAATAGTTAGGTGCACAGTATTTCCACAGTAAAAGGTATGTCTTGAGTACTGTGGGTTCACTGTTGGGAGGTATAGGTCATGTCCACAAAAGTAGTCGTAAGAGATGCCATGTGTGTAGTTGGTAAGTTGTCAATAACAGGGTATGGTGTAAGTCGAGGTTGGGCTTGTGGGGTAAAAGAGGTCGAGGTCTCCCTTGGCTCTAGCTTTTGGGGAGAAGTCGTCTGGAGGTCACTCTGGGCGACCTTTCTACTGGGCTCTGAGTAGATTGTCCCTTTTGGGCGATTAAGGGTCCAGTGGCGGGTATGGCTCTTCGAATGGGTAAGGATGCTTACAAATGTCCCCCCCCCCAAAGGTCTAAGTCATTTTATGTCTTGGTTGGTGTGTCGAAGGCGAGCTATTTTATGACTTCGATTCATGGCTGTTCATTGCGTTTAGCTGTGGACGTTTGACTAGTTACTCTGCTAGCCCTATCAATGTGGTAGACCAATAAGGGCGTCTTGGTCATTTGGACCGTCATCAATACGTTTTTCTCGAAAAAGTAAGAAGTCCGAACTATAAAAAAAGGGCTTTGTCCAAGTCTGTCGATTTCCCATTTCGATTGTTTAATAGCTTTCGTGATGTGATGAGTGATAAAGATAACAATTTTGGCTAATCTGACCTATGGTTAGGGTCTGTGGAAGTGGCTATGACCCTCTCAGGTCGCATATGTGAGACGTTAATTGTTGTAGCTGCACCAAGCATGTCGGGTCACCATTGTGAAAGCTTGATGGGAAGGAATAGCCCCATCTGTCGTTAGGAGATTTAATGAGATTTTATCGCTATGGAATTTATCGTTATGTTGGTTGTATCTTACAAAGCTTCATTGGCGAAAGGTAGAACACGTAGCATGCAGTGTGCATGCTATGCGAATCAATATATTTGCTTCCTTCATGTGGAGCTCATCGCCTCTTCATGGCATTCCTTACGTTGTCTTAGCTTGGGTGCTATGCCTCCGCACCTGAGCTATGGTTAGAGGAAATCTAGGGTTCCCCATTCTTCTCATCTGGTGTCAAGGGCTTGAGAGAGTATGATCGGTATGGCTATTGTGGAGTTGTCTTATAATAGAACGTAATGTTCTACTCCTTCTTAGTCAACATCTAAGGCGATAGGATCTCCACCCCTTATCTATGAGATGAGGGAGGCAGAGGTCGATATGTCGATCATATTAATTGCATACTAGTTAAGGGAATCGATATGGTAGTATCATATGTGTCTTCTTGGAGGGTCGTGGTTATATGGACATTATTGGTCTTGTGTTGTCGAGTCTATGGGTCCACCCAATGTGGAAGTCGCCCTCACATGGTAAGAGGCTATGTAAACCGTGAAAATAATTATTTTTTATTAGTGCAGTGAATGGTAGCTTAACATTTATATTGAGTGCACTTCTGGTATCTGTAACTGTAAACGTGTAATTTTCTGGTGAAATATTAATAAAAGCGATTGGTTTGTTACATGTTTTTATGTGTTTTATACTTGTTCGTGGATATTTAATACATTACTTATTGATTTAGGTTGCTAAGAGATGTAACAACGACTTCTTAGGTACGAGTGACCTAGAAGTTGAGTAGTGTGTGGTTGCTGGCTACTAGCGTTTTACTATTCGCAATCTACTGGATACAGGATTTAGGTTGTGTTCGTAATTTTTTGTTGTGGGAAGTTGTTTGGGGTATGGGTTAAGATAGATAGATGTTTATTATTTGTTTCAATGTAGATGATATTTTAACTTACATGTTGGAGAGTGTCTTTTCCTTTTCAGAAAGGCAATTGCCTCCAGGGTCGTTCTATGTTAGTAAGGATTCAAGTGGAAGGGATGAGCGGGAGTTTTTGTTCGCCCTAACTTCCAGAATTTTCTGTCTTGTAGGGGTTTATCGGCTATTGGTTTGTTACCGTACTTACCCCTTGTCATCTCCATCGTTTGGACGGGTATGCTCTTTGGTATCCGAGAGGGCACGCTAGTCATTTGGGTGTCATAAATGCGCCTGACACCTGCAATTCTTGCCACTTATAAAAAAGGGTGGGGAGGACTTATTCTATTGCTATCCCTTTACTTGTCATCGCATCGATTGTTTTTTATTGTGCGATCTTTTGAGTCTACCTTTCACCCAACTTCCAAAGTCCTTTAGTCTTTTGAGCGAATTCGTTCCAGCGTTGAAAGCTCAAGCGAGTTTCTTGTTATACAGGTAGCCTACTTTTCCTTAATTCCCTTTTGTTCTTTGTTTTTTAAGTTATGTCTTAAAACACCGGTTCACTTTCAAAATTCTCAAGACTTACAAATGACCATTTTACCCCTAATCTCAAATTTCAAAAAATCTAGGGTTTTACACTAAACCTCTCCAAAAATATATCCTTTAATTTACAATAAAAAAATACATTAATTAATTTTACAATAAAAAAAATTGGAGAAAACTCCGTGAGATCCTAACCCAACTACCGTATGCTTCATTCACTCTTTCCTTTCCTCTCCTTTTGCCTCACCAAGTTGTTTCTTCTTCTCTTAGTTTTGTTTCATCTTCTTCCTTTCTTCACATATTAATCTGATCAAACTCATCCCCTTCAATGGATTTCCTATCCTTTACACCATTAAACCTATATGCCTTTCCTTGAATAAAAGAAGAAGAGGATATTGTCTTGCCATTCAATCTTTATTTGTGCCATAGAAATAAAAGAAAATTTAAAGGTTTTTTTTCTTCAGTAACAAAAATTTAAAAAAAAAAGAGTATCAAGTTTATAAACTATTTTTTCAGTATTCTTAAATTAATTTTCGGTATCCTAGCTCAGTTAGTTGAGTTTGTGGAAAGAGTACCAAATTCGATCCCACTAAATACACTTGTAGGACTAGCAAATAGCATTGTGAGTTATAAGTTCCGAACCGGATCAATCGGTCTTGGTGTACAAACTCCGGATACTGGTAGTTCATAAAAAAAAAAAAAGAAGAAGCAATCCAGTGTAGCCTTTAACTAGCTAATATTAAAACCTTAATCACTTTAATTTTCAATTTTTAATTTTTAATACTAGTATTTACTAATAAACATAAATAATTATTACAAACTGCGTTTTTGCCCGACTTCCATTCTTGCTGGCTGCCGTTGCCGCCCTACTGTGAGAAAAGTGAATGCCCTTCCCTGCTCGGCTGGCTACGTCCCTGCATGTCAATATGCAGTGTCAGCTAACAAATCTTCTATTTCCTAAGAATTTTTTAGACAAGAAGAAATCAAACTCATGGCATATATATATATTGGAATTCAATCATGTAATCATCTATACTTTTCAGTTGCCGTGTCATACATAATGCAACGTGTGAATTATGATGTGGTTAAAAATCTATTTATAAGTTTTGAATTTTAAATCCCTTATAACTATCATATGCTTTCTCATTTTTTATTTTTTAATCAAAGTGGACAATTTTATATGAAGCAAAAAAAATTGTTTAGGAAAAAAAAAGTGGACATGGTCATGACCTTCAATAGAGACGTGTTATAGATAATATTTAGTATACATCAATTTTACGTCACGAATGGACATTTGCATTAGAAAATTTTTTTTAAAGTGTTATATATAATATCTAGTATACATCAATTCTACATCACGAATGGACATTTGCATTAGAAAATCTTTTTTTTACATGACTATATTTTACATGACCATAACATACACTTTACATGACTATATTTTACATTTTATAGTAATGATTAATTTAAATTATTATGTAATATTTCAAAATAAAAATAAATTTATAAGTACCAATCAATTAAAAACATATAATTCTAATTTTCATATTAAAAATGAAATTATATTTAATTTTATAATTTTTTAAATTTTATATACGCTATAATTATTTATTTTACTAAAATAAAATAATATAATTATGGCATAAAATGGGCAAATTTTATATATTACAGGAGAAAATAAATGTTTGTGATATATCTTGTGAGAGGAGTGAGTAATTATATAGCAATTTTGTAATAAAATGAAATTTAATAAGTAAGAAAAAATTATACTCCCCGTTTAATTTATATAGAGAAAGTAGATTTTTTCTTTTATGTATTTGACATCATAAGTTGATTTTTTATGTGTTTGACATCATATTTTAAGATTGATTATTCTTTATTTTAATATGTGAATCAATTAGTTTTTTTATTTGTATGACGTTTTACTATTAATTGAAAATGGCATGCTATTAGTGAATTATTAATCTCAAAATATAAAGTCAAAACATAAAAAAGGTTAATTTCATTTATACATACAGAACGGAGAGAGTATTCAATTTGGCTTGAATTTCAAAATTATTTAAATAATGCGAAGTTGGAATTATGAGTTTTTTTTTTAAAACTTTTATTCAAAGATTCTGAACCCTAATTAGTAAGGTAATTTTCAGTCCAAATTCCGGTATTTTCCGAACCAATATGGAGTTCTATTTTTATATTAAATAATCTGATTTGGTTGGGAGTTTAAAAGCCAACCATTTTGCGGAGTTGATAAGGATCCACAAAGTAAATGGTTTTGAATTCAATAGTAAAAAACTTGAAGTATTTAAATAATTGGATCAATGGACTAATTGACAAATCAATTTCCACATCATTATCAAGTGGGAGACCTAATTACTATTTTAGGTAGGGTTATTTGTCTTCCATAAGAATATTATAAGAACGTGTTTGAATGTTGGATGGGGTTTTTTTTAGTGAAGATGTATGCAATTTATTTACGGGATATAACAAAAATAATACTCTTTTTAATGTTTGATGATAAAACTAATACTCTTTTTAACTTTTATTTACAAAACTAATATTCTTAGTAAAAAATAAAATAAACTAGTACCCTATTTTAATTTTTGTTGATAAAAATAGTACCCTTTTTAACTTTTAATGACAAAACTAATACCCTATTATTTACCCCCATTAAACCTACCAAAAATAATAAAAAAAAAAAAATTACTGCACCTACCTTAGAAAACAAAAACTCAAAACAAATAAAATTAAAAACCCTTCGGCAAACAAAATTCAAACAACTTCCCAACTTCAAAAACTGCAAAATAATCACCAAAATACTGCAGTAAAACAATTTACTGCAGCAAAACTCTTATTGTAGCGATCAAAACTCTTACTGCAGCAATCAAAACACTTTCTGCCTCAATTTATTTTGTTGCAACAATAAAAAATAACACTGAAACCACAATCTCCACCATCAAAAAACAGCAACACAAGGAAGAAATATCAACATTACAATCCAGAAATGTCTTCATCAAGTAAGTAACCTCAATTTGTACAAACATTATTGATATGATGTCATTTATAATAAATTATAACTGAAATAATATAATAACAATATCAAATGTATGCTCGATAAAATGCTGCAACTAAAACAGAAATATCTAACCGCTAATATTTTCTCTGATTGCAAAATTCCCATATATTTGCAATTGTATTCAGATTTTTTTTTACTTTCTTTCAATAGTTGGTCAATAATATGAAATTTCAATGACCAAGGGTAAAAACACAGCAAAATACCGGCAGCAACAAAAAAAAGTGGAAATAAGTGAAAAACAAGGCAGCAACAAGGCTGAATTCCAAAAAAAAAAAAAAAAGGCAATAACCCCAACAAACAATAAAGACAAGAAAATCAATGAAAACTTGTGACAACCAACATAATCCAAGAATCCAAATTCAATATTCAAAGAAAATTTAAATGGAAATGCCAACATCATCATACTACTTCCTAAAAAAACTAATAAATTCAAAATAACTAAACAATTATTGCTTCTTATCTCTGACATTCAACTCATTCATCGGAGAATCTTCAAGGTTGTTATTCCACTTTTCAGCTTGCCTAAACGACTAGAAAATAAAGCAAAAACAAAAAACTTACAGATAAACTTCTTGTTACCCATTATTTAAATCCTGTTAAAAAACTGTTTAAAGCATGTTCAAAAGGAAATCCAAAAATTAGCCTATATAATTTAAAAAAACTACAAATTTCAAGACAACTAAAAATAAATAAACATTGTCTTACTTCTCATATCTAAAATTTGTAGAGTATCCAGATTTTAAGTCAACTATGAATAGTAAACATCACTACCAAACATCATAATTATGTTTACAAACACCATTATTGTCTTTTGTCTCCCATTATTATTAGTTCTCTTCCTTTACTTTGTAAATATATAGGCTGTTCATTTTTGTTTAGTGTGTTATAGCTGCAACGTGAGGGAGAGGGCAGCAGCAATGTGAGGGAGAGAGTGCAGAGAGGATTTTGATAGTGAGGAGTGTTTTCTTTGTAGAGAGAAAAATAGTGAGAGGGTTGTTTTTTGTTGTTGAGTGAGCTTGGCTCCTCCTGTAATTCTATTACGTGATTAATAGAAGAATTTTCAACCCTAACAAAATTCAGCTCATTCAAAGCAACCAAACAACTCAGAATTCAAATTATGTTTAAAGCATGTTCAGCGCATGTTAAAAAAAAAAAAACTCATTGTTCAAACCTTTGTTAAATAAATGTTCGAATTTGGTTCAAAAACAGAAGCAAATGGACTTCAAAATAGATCCCATGAAAAGAAAGTAAAAACACATCAACAAAAATATCAAGCAAACTATACAAGAAATCATACACTCAACTCGTCTGGTGCTCTTCATAATGAATGCCCGAACTTCAACTACTAATGAACATTGTTTTCACCAAAATGAAAATGAAGAATAAAGATAGACAAATAATTACCCCGGCATCACTTTTCTTTACGTTTTTGTCAAGCCTTTACTTTTTTAGTGTTCTTTGTGTTTTGTGAAATCTTGTTTGCATTTTAATCAAAATCAAAATCAACTCCACAATAATTTGATCCTTATTCTCATCTATCACAAACTACTTCAGCTAGTGGATAAGAACACCTTCAACAATTTTGCAATCATAAGCAGTAGCAACCTTCTGAATTGTGTCTGTAATATCTTTATTCTATCATGAATGAAGGTTTAGTAAATAAAATTGGTTCATAACAAGATTCATTTGTATCAAGATAGAAGCCACATATACATAGATTATGATTGAAGAATATTACACAAAAAATCTAAAATTCAAAAAAATAACAGTTACAAAATTTATATATGATAAAAAAAAAAGAATATTAGCAAAAATAGTTCAAACCTTATTCAAACCTTGTTTAAACCATGTTGAAATCCATTGTTTAAATCCTATTAAAAAACAGTTCAAACCATGTTCAAAGTCTATTAAAAAAATCCTACTAGTATTTAAAAAGAAACCCTGTTAAGCAAAAAAAAAAAAAACTCATTGTTCAGACTGTTAAAAAACTGTTCAAACCTAGTCCAAAAACTGTTCAAACCAAACAACTTCCCAAGCTCCAAAAACTCAAAAAAAAAGCAAAACCACCAGCAAAATAAGAACCAAAAATCAATAAATCACCATCAACAAACACATAAAATACCTAGAAAATAAAGGCAACAATTACAGCTGCAAATATATAAGAAAAATAAAGATAAAAGTGCAATAACATAAGAAAATAAGCTGAAATTGAAGGGAGAAACTCAGCTATAAATCAAATAGCTAGAATGCAACAATAGAAGAAAATAGACTGAAAATCCAAGTACAAAATCAGTAGCAAACCCAACAACATTACAACACCAAAACCAGTAAAAAAACTCATTCTTCATTGGAAAAACGTGTTTAGTCCATGTTTAATAGCTGTTTAAATAAAAATGCAAAACATTTCAGCAAAAAAAACTATAGATAATAAACTGTAACGTCACAAAATCAATGGGACCAGCAAAAGCACAAGCATCTAGTTCAAACCCTATTCAAATCCTGTTTAAACAATGTTCAAACATATTGTTTAAATTCTGTTCAAAAAGAGTTCGAAAGCCCTGTTCAAAGTCTATTAAAAAAATCTTATTAGTATTTAAAAAAGAAACCCTGTAAAGAAAAGAAAAATCCATTGTTCAGACCCTGTTAAAAAATGTTCAAACCCTATTCTTCTTTTATGTATCAAATTTGTAGGCAAAAGTTTTTTAATAGAGAACCTTTAAATTTGATATTGAAAAATTCCTCATCACTGTAACGTGCATAAAAAGAAACTTGTAAACACAAAATTAAAAAAAAACCCACTATTCTAACCCTGTTTAAAAATTAATTCAAACTCGGTTCAAGAATTTTATTCTAATAAATCACTGTTCAAACCCTGTTAAAAAATTGTTCAAACCCAGTTCAAAAATTGTTAAATCTTATTCAAACCCTGCGAATTATAGGACCATAACATAATTCAGATCCTATAACTGTGTATCGACTTCTATCAAATTTTGCAACCAACCTCTAACAACAAAGAAATCATATTACCCATTAAAAACCAACAAAAAGCAACATAATAACAAGAGGAAAAGTGTAGATTTTTAGTCCAGCAAAATCTAAACATTAGAAACCATTGAAAATAGGTGAAGAGCACCTAAAAAAGCACAAAAAAATGCAATAGCCACAACAACAACAAAAATACAGCAAAAACATAGTAAGAATAATGCAAAAGAGCTGCAAAAACAAATCAATCCCAGCAGCAACAAAAAAAAAACAGCTAAATAATACTAAAATTACTTGACAATCAAAGCAAAAACTTGACAATCAACAGTTAGTACTCAACCTTAGTACAATGCTTATATACAAAACAGCTACAAATTATGGATAACATAAGTAAAGTGAACAGATAAGACAAGCAAAAGAATTGACTTTAGTTGCTGGATGGGATCTGCCATAATTTTATTAAATTAGTATTTTTCTAGGGAGAGTCTATGTTGTTGGAAATCCTTTTCATTATTGCAGCTCGTCTTTTAAATTTAATTTTTTTGGCAAAGACCTTTTAAATTTAATTTTGATAATTGCTTGTTTGAATAAATTATTTTTGAAGTTTATTTAATGAACTTGAATTCCCAATTTCTTAATTCTTTATTATCCATGGTTGTCTTTCTAAACAAAATTTATCCATGGTTGCATTCTACTACCTTTTGCCATTTATATGTGTTTGTAAACTATGAAAGAAAGCTCAAGAAACTAAAGCAATGTTTGGTAATGTTGATGCAATGTAACCATAGAGCCTTGTACAAATTTCTTTGTAATGCAATAATATTAGGGGTGTTTATTCGTTAAAACGTGAAAAATTTTTCAAAAATTTTCATCGAATAAAAAAAATATATTTTTTTTCCAGACATTTCAATGAATTAAATAATTCTTACGAATTCTCCAATTAACCGAATTTAACGAATAATTTTCTAATTTAATGAATTTAACGTTTTTAACGGAATTTAACATTTTAAACGAAATCGAATAGTTAAATTTAACCAAACATATAGCAAATATATTGCTTTTCCAATTACAATACAATGGAATTTAACTAAACATAAAACCATTATCTATAAGGCTGCAAAAAGATCAATATTTGTCCATGATAGAGTTCACAAATGTAAGTCAAAACTATGAATCAAAGGGAAATAAAGAAAAAACGAAGGAAGATAAAGAAAAGAGGCATAAAAGCAATAAGAAAGAGAGAAAAATGGGGTTGAGTCAGCCAGGTTTAGTTTATTAAACGTGAAATTCGTTAAATCGTTAAAAAAATTTCTTCTAACTTGAATTTCACGATTTAACGAATTAAAAAAATCTCTTACGATTTAACGATTGACAAAAATTTTTAACGTTAAAAATTTTGTAAAATTTGTGAAATTCGTGAATTTCACATTTAACCGTTTTCATTTGAACACCCCTAAATCATATATCACCCTTACATTGCATTACAAAGGAATTTACGTTGGCTAATAAATTTGCATTTGTAGAACTTAAATTTTTGGCATCGAAAATTGTCATAACTTGAATTTAGACCACTTTGGTTTACCTCGAAAAGAAGATATCTGTAGATAAACCATCCTGTATATCCAAGCCCAACCAACCCCATGATCTTGGGCAACTGATACAACAGAATTAAACATAACAGAATGAATTAGAAAGAAAAGAAATGAAAAGGTTCAATTTCCCATTTTGATAATTCATTTTCGAAATGTACGCACCAAAGGTACTGAGTTGATAATAGCTCCTATAACAATGGAGGATAGCCAAACAGCAACTATCGCCCCACCTCCATGTAGAAACACTGTGGACTTGTTTTCAACTGCATCCCACTAGTAATATTCACCAACAAAACATCAATTTGGTTCAACTTTAGATAACAAAATCAAGTAATTCACAACTTTTCTACTCTCACTCTCTCTCTTTTTATCTCTTTTTACCTTTGCCTTCAAGTCTTCGAATGGCTCACTGGCCTCAACGGGACTGGATGTATCTTCCGATGAGGCTTTGGTCTGAAGCAGAGAAAACCTGCGAGCCTCTTCTCCAAGAAACAATAATTTCAATTTGAATGAACTTTAATCACTAATTACTCGTAATAAGCTCAAATCGTCATAATTCATAAATATTAGAAATAAAAATTAGGTAATTGATCTTCTCGAGTTCCTCGGGCAGAAGGGCAGGGACTGATATCCGATATGAGAAGTGTATCCCGATCCGAACTAGTCCTGCAAGACACGAAAGGGGACGGATCGGGCGATGCCCTTGGGCGACCACTCTGATGCCTAAGTTAGTGGGATCTCGGCTTAGAGGAAACAAGTAGAGAAAGGGTAGAAAGTCAATACCTTAGCACAGGGGAATGGAGAGGGTATTTATAGTAAGGAGTTGGTGGTGATGGAATGATGACTCTGTAGCAGTAGGGCGGCTTCTGACGATGGCAGCTCTATGATAGTTATGACATGGCAGTATTGAAGCCTGACATTTGTTGACATCGGACCATCCTGATAATAGGAAACATTACAATACTGGTGGCGATCCGATGTAACCCCTGTCCTGAGGCCGAACTGATCTAAGACCTAGGCTCTTTTTACTAACCGAGCTGACCGGTAGGGGCGATATTATCACATGTCCCCCCCCCCCGAGTGCCTAGTCAAAGACTAAGGCGTTCACTTGATTCCGTTACTACTCTTTTTTTTTAAACGTTTTGATGGGCTGATAATCCGTGGCCCATTAGGGCGAACATTCTGCATCATGTGGGCGGCCTTTTTCCCGCCCTTCACCGCGGTGCGCCAGGTGGCATGCTTCCAGACTGTTCCGCGTCCCTTCACCTTCTCCGTCCTCTGCCTATAAATAGTGGTCCTGTCTTTGTCCCAAACTTTTATCCGTCACTCTCATTTCCGAGCTCCTACTACCGTTTTGATTCGATCTTCATTTCCTTTCTGATATCTCTCCTTCCGATCCACGGTCTTCTTCTCCCCCGAACGAAGGTAAAGATATATTTTTACCGTATTCCGTTATAAAGGTATCCTGTTTAAGAAAGGATGAGTTCTGCAAGCGACTCTCAAAATGCGTCCGCACCCTCTGGGAACCACTTTTTGGATGAACGAGTGTCCAGTTCTAGCAGCAATGAAGAGACCTCATCTAGTGGTCGAACAATGGAGGATGTTTTTCCTGCTGGCGGACCATATCGGTATAGAAATGAACAAGAGAAGGGGCCCGAAAAAGGATTGAGGCAGAGGAAGGGTAAAGGTCGGGTGATTAGTGAATTACCGAGGATAGAAGTAGATGTGGGAGTGATTCCAGCAACCGGCACTACTGGTACTAGCCAAACTGCGGGGCAACCAGACAAAGGAAGGAAAGAGCCTCGCCCCCCCAGGACAGTTAGTGGCACTCCTAGTAGGATGACCAGCATCGAGGCGAAGGAGGTGGCGGCCCATTATGGGATACCCAAAGATTATGGTGTATTCCTGGCGGATTCCGATCTGGGTGCTGACCAATCGCCTCCAGGTGATGGTAGGGTGGTATATGTTGAAGACTTGTTGGCGGGCCTGAGATTTCCTTTGACAAGGTTGGAAGTTGATTTCCTTAACTTGCTTAGGATCAACATCGCCCAGCTGCATCCCAACGGCTGGCGAGTTCTCCGAGGTTTGCAATTTCTTGCCTCAGCCTGTGGGGAGGGTTTTGCCTTGTCAGTACGGGAGGTGCTTCATTTATACAAGATTTTAAAGAGGGTAGACCACATCTACTTGCAGGCCGAGAAGAAGGTTTTTGAATTGCCCTCTTCAGTGAAGCATGACTGGAAGGCAAAATTTTTTGTGGTCAGCCATCCTTCCTTGGCCGAAGTGTCGAAAGAATGGAATAAAAATGTGGAAATATTAAGGGCTTGGGATCTGACAGATCTGAGTGCCGAGGAGAAGGAGCACATGGATATGTTACTGGCGATGGTGGTTGAGGGCCCCTTCAAAAGTGAGAAGCACATGGATATGTTATGCCGGAGTGGTGGTAGATCATGATGGACGTCGGTTGAATCCTGCTGGGGGTAATTGCTCTGGACGCATGTCTCTTCAATTCGATGTACTGATCATAACATTTATTTTGTGTCTTGTAGGTATGGCCGAAATTTTGAGAAGGCTTGCTGCTTTAAAGAATAAAAAAGCTGCCTGATCCCAAAGAGAAAAGGGAAAGGAAGATAGGGGTAAGGAAAAGGTTGTTCCTGAAGAAAGGGGTGCTCCTGCCAAATCCAAACTTCCGCCGAAAGCACCTGGTAAATTACCGCCTGCACCGAAAAGGACTCCTCCTCAAAGATCCGCGAGAGAGAATATTGGGGCCATATCGGGAGGTACGTCACAAGAATTGCTTCCAACGTCAAAGAAGCAAAAAAGAGACGATGTCTCCCAAGAGTCTGAGGGTGAGGCGACGATCAGTATTGCGGACCATTTTGAAGGCAAGTATGGGAGCAGAGCCTTATATGGGAATCTTCCCGTGGTCGATGAGATAGGAGCTTCGATGCTATTATCGAGAGACTTCGCGAAGTTGAAGGGAATGAGCCGAGCTGTTCGGGTAGCTACCGGAGTCAGCTTCAGCTTGCAGGTGAGTGATCGATCAGTATTCCCCCTTTTGTTTTTTTTAATAAGTGTATACATGTAGGCTGCCGAAGTTATGCAAGCGGAAGCAATGATAATGTCTCAGAAGCTTGATGAAATTATGGTTCGCCATAATGAGATGAAGGATGAAAGAAATCATTTCCGTGAGAGGTGCGAAAGGCTTCAATCGGAAATGTCTGCTCGAGACAGGAAGATAGCCGAATTGGAGGGTACCATTACTGATCTTACCCGGGAGTTAGCTGCTGAGAAAGCTGAGGTAGAAAGTAGCCGAGGGAGGGAGAGGCACATGAAGTTTGTCTATGAATCGTTGAAGGGGGAGAGTGAAGCCAATATGGCTGCTTTGAAAAAGGAAATTGCGGAAATGCAAACATCAGTGGCCTTGTGGTTAACTGCTTTCCGGGATCAGCTCGTTAATCAAATTCGGGCGGGTGGTGGCGAAGCATTTGCTAAAGCCATCTCGGAAGCCCAACCGGACGTTTCTATTTTCAACATCCAACCCACCGATTCGGACATTGAAGATGCCGAAGGAGGGGATGAAGTTCATGAGCCTTGTCGTGGCGAGGTTGAAGATACAAATAAGGAGAATGGTACTCCTCAGGAGGAACTGAACGCTAGAGCTTTCAGAGGCGAGGTTCAAGGTGCTGGTCCCGAGACCGATGTAGGTGGAATAGGCCGAGTTGTTGAAGTGTCGGAATAGCCCTTTCCTTCTTGTTATTATCCGAGTACTTTCAGCTCATTTCCCTGTAACAGTGTTTTTTTTTTTTGTAATATATATAATACCTTTCGACGAACTTTCCTATATTTATGTTTCTAATTTTAACTAACCGATGTACTAACTGATTTAGTTGTTCGCCGAAAAATGATGCGAGGATCACTTCTTATTTGCATATGTGCTATTTGTAGAGAATTCTTTGTATTCGATCGATAATAATAGATGTAGTTACTGGCGAACGGGCGATATACCGATTACATTTATTTATTTGTTCCTATTTGGAGAACTTAGAGAATCATTAGCTGTAGAATTAAGGTTTTCATTAAAGTTGCCACCGAAATCAGTAGATGCACCGAGTGATCACAACTAGGTTGGCACCTCTGTAGCATCCTCATCATTTTTCTGGACTTTAATAAATTACATCGGTAGATGATAATAGTAGGAAATTTACAAGATCATTGATAGTAGAGTTTGAGATTGTTGGAGTTCCATGAATGAGGTTCAATTTTTCCTTGCATGTTTTCCAATCTATATGCGCCGAGCCCAAGAACTTTATTGATTCTGAAAGGGCCTATCCAGTTCGGTTGTAGTTTGCCTACTCCAGCATTGCCTCTGGTGATTTCGGCCTTTTTCAAAACCAGTTTGACTTCCTGGAAGTTGCGATGTCGAACTTTTTTGTTGTGGTATCGGGAGACTTTTTGCTTGTAGGATGCTATACGAGCTTGAGCTAAATCCCGAAGTTCTTCCACCAAATCTAAATCTGCTCTTCTTTCATTGTTCTGATCAATCTGTTCGGCGAACTCCACCCTGAAGGTCGGTTGACCTATTTTAACGGGTACCACTGCTTCACTTCCATACACAAAGGAGAATGGAGTTTCTTCTATAGGAGCTCTAGGTGTAGTTCTGAAGCTCCAAAGTACATTATTAAGTTCTTCGACCCAATTGCCTTTCTTGTCACCAAGTCGTTTCTTCAATCCTTGTATAATGGTTCTGTTGGTAACTTCGGTTTGGTCGTTAGTCTGAGGGTGTGCTACCGAGGAGAAACGCAGATCAATATGAAGATTTTGACACTAATACCGATGCTACTGCCTCTTTGGTAGTGGAGAGGTACATGTATAGGTCTTTTCCCGAAGTAGGCCGACTCAGCAGAGATGGAGAGGCTAAGAAAGCTTTGAGTTGTTCAAAGGACTCTTGACATTCCTCAGTCCACTCGAAAGTCTTCAAACTTTTCAATGTCTTGAAAAAGGGTTGACATCTTCTAGCCGAACAGGAAATGAACCTTCCCAAGGCAGTGATCCTGCCGTTCAACTGCTGGATCTCCTTGATGCTTGAGGGTGGCTTCATATCAACTATTGCTTTGATTTTCTCAGGGTTAGCCTCAATTCCCCGCTGGGAAACCATGTACCCCAAAAAGTTTCCAGCTGGGACTCCAAAAACGCATTTCTCTGGGTTCAACTTCAGATTATAGAACTGGAGGATCTTCAAAACTGTCTCAATGTCCCGAGCATGATCTTCCGGTCTCATGCTTTAGATGATCATGTCATCCACGTAGACCTCAACAATACTACCGATCTATCGTTTGAACACACTATTAATCATCCTCTGATATATTGCTCCTGCATTCTTTAAGATGAATGGCATCCTTCTATAGCAGTATGTTCCCTGATCGGTTACGAAGGCAGTTTTTTCCTCATCTGCTTTAGCCATGAAAATTTGGTGATATCCGGATAAGGCATCCAAAAACGAATAAAGGGCGAACCCTGCTGTAGAATCCACCAATTGATCTATACTTGGAAGAGGATAAGGATCCTTCGGACACGCCTTATTCAAATCGGTGAAATTTACTCACATACGATATGCTCCACTGGGCTTTTTAACTAACACAATATTTGCCAACCAATCCGGGTACTAGACCTCTCGGATGACCCCTGCATCCAAAAGCTTCCGGACCTCCTGAGCTATTGTTATCTGTTTTTCAGGAGAATGTTTTCTTTTTCGTTGAGCCACTGGCTTGACCGATGGATCGATGTTCAATTTATATACTATGATCTTGGGGTCTACTCCTACCAGGTCGGATGCTTTCCATGCAAAAGCCCTTTCATTCTCCTGGAGAGTACTCACAACGTGCCTTTTAATATCTAGGCTCAATTCCGATCCAACGCGAACATCACCTTCGGAAAGTTTCACCATTTCCACCTCCCCCCGGGTTCGACCGCTGCTAGCCGATTGGGAATCTCTTGTGCATCAACACTTGCCGCCTGAAACACGCCCCTAAGGGCATTCACATATGCCTGTCGGGCCACTTCCTGACTTCCACGAGCCACAGCAACTCCCCTAAGTGTGGGTATCTTTAGACATAGATGATAAATGCTTGGAATAGCCCCCGTCTTCCACAGATAAGGCCAACCTAACAGGATGTTGTAGGCGAAGGGAATATTTATCACCATGAGTTCTATTTTCACATCCCTGGTAAATTCATCATCTCCTAATTCAACGTGCAACTCGATAGATCCTTCTAGCCGAACAGCTTGATTACCGATACCCAGAATAGGGGTAGGTACAGGTTTTAAAGTTTTAGGATCTATTTTCATCCGCCGTAAGGCATCTAGAGTGATCAAGTTGACCGAACTGCCATAATCAATTAGAATCCTCCGAACCCTATATCCATGGACGATTCCCTGAATTATGAGGGCGTCGTTATGGGGATGGGACACATGTTTGGCATCATCCTCAGAAAAAGAGATCTGGCACCACGAGGAAGGGTGCAAATTCGGTTGTGGGAGACTTTGTTCCTTATGGGAAATGGACATTATCTCCTTTGCCCCCCTTTTTCTCTTGGCAGAGCTTTCCCCGCCATAACTTCCTCCATATATAACATTGATTTCTCCGACTACCTGTCTCTCATTCAATCTCGGGCGATCTCCCTGCCTGTCTCGCCTTCGGTCATCTCTCATGTTATCTCTTCGATCCTCTTTCCTTTCTTGCTCATGTCTGGAGTAATCATCTCTACGCCTCTGAACATGGCGAGTGATTCCTGGTACTCCCTTCTGAATCATCCGCTCTATCTCCTCCTTCAAATGCCAACAATCTTCAGTATCATGACCGGTGTCCCTATGAAACTCACAATATCCATGACGATCCCTTCTGTCTTTGGAGGCATTGTTTAACTTTGGAGGCCATTTGATGTCTTCTCCACTCTTCTTGATCCAAAGGAGCAACTCTCGCCTTGAGGTGTTAAGGGGTGTATAATTCGCATTTCTGTCTGGGCCAAACCTTCGACCGCCCGAGCCCCCAGATCGCCTGCCATAACTACTACTTCCCTGATGACTACTACCATCTTTACTGCTCTCGCTTCCGAAGTTCTCTATCAGTTGTGCCCTCAAGGATAGACAATAGGGCGGTCTGGAAAGGCAGATCATCAACTGTATTTGCTTCTTGATTGAATCGGTCCACGAAGCTTCTCAAGCTTTCGCCCTCCTTCTGGCGCAACATTAGGAGATCAGTAGAGATTTTCTCCTGAGGAATTCTGGTGACGAATCTGGTGAAGAAGAGTTCGGATAGGCGTCTGAAAGAGTCAATGGAGTTTGGCTTTAAACTCTGAAACCAATCTTGCACCAGACCCTTCAAGGTAGTCTGGAAGAGCCTACATAGAACATAGTCATCATATGTCTGAGCCGTAATGGCTGTCTTGAACTTATTAACGTGACTCTTCGAGCAGGTGGAGCCATCATAATTATCTAAACCCGTTGGCATCTTGAATTTTGAGGGGAAAGGCAAGTTGATGATGCTATCCGCTAGGGGAGACTCGGTAGTATGCCTGAAGTCGAACCCTTTTGCCTTAATACCTAGGTCCTCCAAAATCTGCCTGACCTGGGCCTTCACCTGGCGTCCCCCAGGTTGATCTACCCCGGGACCGAAATTCTCCGCCTCGTCCTCCACGTGGATTATACTTTTTCCTCTACTCTGAGCCTGAGGCCCCTGCTGCATAGCCTCAACCCTGGATCCGCCTTCATCCCTAAGAGGAACAGGCGCCACAGGGGCGATATTTGGAGCAAACGGCGCATGGCCCTGAGAGACATGGTGGAGCTGCTGCCTCATATCGCCCATCTGCCTATCGAGATCCATATAGGCTCTATAAAGTGTCTACATGGCCGCTGGGTTGTTAAAATCTGGGGGGTTATGTCCGATGCCATACCCAGCTCCTCCCCAAAAGGGATTTGGTGTGCCCTGAGGGGGCTGCATGCTACTGTGAGAATGTTGAGGAGGCGGTCTACTGGTTTGAAACGGGCCTCTGCGTTGATCCACAGGTTCTTCGTGGAGATTCATTCCCGGCTCTTCTGGAAACAAGTTTAGGCCTAGATTTAAATCCATATCCTCCATGCTGACGAGCAAAGAATGTTGGGGTCGAAGGTGTGCTCCACGCTCACCGCACCAAATGATCTTCTCGAGTTCCTCGGGTAGAAGGGCAGGAACTGATATCCGATATGAGAAGTGTATCCCGATCCGAACTAGTCCTGCAAGACACGAAAGGGGACGGATCGGGCGATGCCCTTAGGCGACCACTCCGATGCCTAAGTTAGTGGGATCTCGGCTTAGAGGAAACAAGTAGAGAAAGGGTAGAAAGTCAATACCTTAGCACAGGGGAATGGAGAGGGTATTTATAGTAAGGAGTTGGTGGTGATGGAATGATGACTCTGCAGCAGTAGGGCGGCCTAGGGTGGCCTAGGGCGGCTTCTGACGATGACAGCTCTGTGACAGTTATGACATAGCAGTATTGAAGCCTGACATTTGTCGGGTCCGATGTCATCCTGAT
>CATIWJ010124336.1:0-14319 GCA_949640765.1 Croton laevigatus | reverse complement strand
AGTGCTTGTGTATGTTGATGATCTCATTATTGCTGGAAATAAAAATGAAATGATTGTCAAATTTAAATCATATTTGAGTAAATGCTTTCATATGAAGGATTTGGGCATTTTGAAATATTTTCTGGGAGTAGAAGTAGCACGTAATGCAGAAGGAATTTTTCTTTGCCAAAGAAAATATGCGTTGGATATTGTTCATGAGACTGGAATGTTAGGTGCTAAACCATCTCAGTTCCCTATGGAACAAAATCATCATCTTGCTTTAGCTAAGGAAGAATTGATGCAAGATTTTGACAAATATAGACGGTTGATTGGGAGATTGATTTATTTGAGTCTTACACGCCCTGAAATCACTTACAGTGTTCATATTCTGGCTCAATTTATGCACCAACCAAGAAAAGAGCATTAGGAGGCTGCATTACCTATTTCTTGGAAGACTAAGAAACAACATACAGTGTCTCGTTCTTCAGCTGAAGCCCTCCATGGCTGTAACAGTGTGTGAGCTCAAATGGCTTCGAGGCTTGTTGCTGAATTTAGGTGTGAATCAAAATGAACCCATTTCTCTATATTGTGACAGTCAAGCTGCAATGCAAATTGCTGCTAATCCTGTTTTTCATGAGCGCACCAAACACATCGAAGTTGACTGTCATTTTTTGCGAGACGAAATCAAGAATGGGACTATTGCTACATCGTACGTTCGCAGTGTTGATCAGTTAGCCGATGTATTTACCAAAGCATTGGGACGCGACCGATTCGAATTTCTTCTTCGCAAGTTGGGCATTCGAAATCCATATGCTCCAACTTGAGGGAGGGTATTCGGATTTACTATTTACTATTGTTTACTGTTTTACTCTGTTGTACTCTGTTTTGCTGTTTTGGTAACTTGGTTGGTTAGTTGCTTGTATTTAGGAGGATTGCCAACCGTGATTAGCTAGATAATATTTTTAGGATTTGTTTTCTTATTTTGGTTTGGTTTCTTACTTTATTTGGTTGTACATGTATTGTATAAAAGTCAATCAAGGAACTGAATGAAAAACAAGGTTCAAGGTTCTGAAAACACAGAACTTTTCAGAAACCCATAGAAAAATAACTATCTATCAATTTACTTTTATACAAAGAATTGAATAATAAAAAGTTATATATACAAAAAGAATGAAAAATGTATTTTATAAATTATTTTCTAGTTTTATTATTGATTGTACATATGGTTTATGTGTTCATAATCATTAAAAATAACTTTTTAAGTTATTTTTTAAGAAATTAAATTAAATTATATTATATGATATTTTAATTCTCCTTACACAATGTGTTAATGACTTCATTTATTTATGTTCTCATTCTTTTACATAATAATATTTTATCCAATTAATTTTTTAAAAATAAAAATTATTTTTTAAAAAAAGTAATGTTATACATCTCAGACTGAAACGTCTCAAACAAGGTTAAAAAAGTAAAACAACATTAATCAAGAGTAATGTTAATAACATTTTTTTCTAAATTACCCCTCCAATAATGCCGTTCAAGTATCTATCCAGTAGAGAGTACAATGAAATCTAATATTCTTGATATTCTTCTTTTCCCAATCATTATCCAACTTTCATATTTAATATATTTGTTTCTTTTTTTAGGAATATTTTAATATATTTGTTTCGGAAATTCCCGGCTGCTAATTTTCTTCAAGGTTTTGAAGTTGTTCCCTAGGAGGGTGAGTAATGTCTGCCATTGCCATTACTAAAACCAAACCTTCTTCGGAAGAAGTTATTAGAACAGAAAAATAAAGATGAAGGACAAGAAGAAATGAGGAAGAAGAAGAACTGGGAACAAAATAAAGTACAGATATAAAGCAAACAAAATTTAACAAAAGAAGAAAAAAAAAATAAACAAAATAGAGAAGAGAACAATTCTGAAATCTTTCTCTCTCTCTCTCTTTTCTTCTGCCTTCGATAAGCCTCTCCTTCCAAAATTCAGTTTTTTTTTTTTTTTAATTGACCAATAGCCATCCAGCAGCATCAGCACGGACTCATTCCGAGAAAAAAAAAATTAGTAAAGATGGGTAAACCAGTAAATATATTATTTAATATTTTATTATATATATTTACTAAAAAATTATTATTATATTTTCTAAAATATTCTTGTTTGAGATGTCTCAAACTGATACAACTATATTTATTGTTTAAAAAAAATAATAACATTGAAAAATATTATTATTACATTTTCTTCTTTCCCCATGTGACATTTTTATTGAGAAAAATTTTTTAAAGAAAAACTTTGTGGAATGAGCGAAATTAAAAATTTGCCAGCCCTCACTAAAATATTTGGCTCTGCCCCTACTTTCTAGTACATATTAATTAGAAAAGTAATTAATTAATTAAATTCATATTAATTAAAAGGTAATAAAGTCAATTACTTAATAATTGGATTTCAAATTCTCACACGTTTTCTTAAAAAAAAATTGTCACTTGCTAATAGTATCAATTTTATTTTTGATACTATATGGTCTGGCGCACACACTATCATACACATACGTTTTAAAATTAAAAATACAAATTTAAATTTCAATGTTACTTAGTAAGTGATGTTAAAAAAAAAATGAGATTAGAAATTACAAGCAAGTGTTAGTTCAGAATATTATTGAAAATATATTAATGTTATCTGAAAACAAAATGTAAATTAATGATAATATATAATTTTTTTTTTCATTAAATAACAATCTTTTGATAAATTTAAATATTTTACAAGATCAAACAAATTTTAAAATTGAGGGTTTTACGTTTTCCATATAAAAGTGCATCAAATAATTAGAATCAAAATAAAATTAAAGTATAAAAGCAAATTGTTAATCATGGTGAAAAAGGGGAAAACATCCTCAATGTTAAAGATTTAATTAGCTAGAATACAATTAATAAAAATTGGATAATAATGCATACCTGAAATTGCTTCAAGTCACTTAAATTTGGAGATTGATAACGCTGCAAGTTTGCCTTTGTCTCTTTGATTTCTGAAATTCTAAATTATTGGTGATTATATGTTACATATTTCAAAATTGACAATAAAAAATGAAAGAAAACTATGTTAAAAATTTTTTTCTACAGAAAAAAAAAAAAGTAAAAGTTGAATACTGAATTACCTGCGTTTTGTTTGTCGCCTTTGCTACATGCTTCAGTTTGGCCATATAATGAATAGAAATATAATTAAGTTGGATATTGGATTGTTGAGTGGTGTTTCAAATTCAATTACTAATTTTTTTTATTTTTTATTTTTTCGAAAAATAGTATAAAATCATTCATGAAGAAGATATGTAATATATATAGAACTTTCTATTTTAATTAGATTTTAATTAACTAATAGAAAATTTAATTTTTTAAACTATTCACTATATCAATTATTATAATATTATTTCAATTCATTTACTATTATAATATATTAAAATATTATATAATAGCGGGTCCTCACAAAATCGGGGATGGAATCTTCATGGGATCGCAAATTCCTACGGGGCGGAGAGTATAAAATCCATATCCACCCCATCTTCCCTAATGGGGGTAAATCATGGTTCGTCCTCGGTCCCATTGAAAAAATAATAGAAATTTCCCGGGGAATGGAGAATCCTTTCCCCATGCCCATCCTTAAATGAGGGAGTTCGTATTTCTTCAGTCTTTGCTTACTTAAGATAATAATTCAATAAATAAAAGATAAGAGTAATCGGTTAAAGGGCTAATTTAATAACTTGTGTTAAGTTTTACGTAAAAGGTATATATATTTTTCATCCATATACGTAATTTAGCTTTTAGAAAGAAATTGCTCCTTTTTATTTGTTTAATATATAAAATTAAGATAGAATTATAAAATACATATCACTTTTCGTTATTGTATGAAATTAAAATTTTTATATTCAATTTTGGAAAAATAACAAATTAACTTTACAAGTAAAATACTCGATTATTATTTACAATAGTTTATAATAGCGAGAAAATTAACAAAAACATATTTTTTGTTATGGGTGTATTTTAACTCAATTTGAAAAAAATAATTTATTTGAATTATTGCTAACTCAATTTGAAAAAATTTTGACGGACTGAAAATTTATGGAATAGCTGTTATAACTACCACGTTGTAATGGTAAAAATTTTGAAATTATGTCGCGCGAGAGAGATGTGATTATCTCGATCACAACGGGTGACAAAATTTCTGGTCAAAGAGGTTCAGGAGTTCGAGTACGAGAGACTAATTCTCGAACACGACAACTGAGAATTTTCAGGTTTATGCCAAACAATTAGATCGCGCACACAACTTGAAGTCTCGGGTGCAAGTCAATTACAAATCAAAGATTGCAGAAAAAATTTTTTGTAGGGGGATTTTGGAAAATAAGTTTTGCACAATAATTTTGCACTCAATTATCAATCAAACATCAATATACATGCATGAACATGCCGAGAGAATTTGAATATAAAGAAATTGAGTTAGAAAGACGTACCATCTATCATTCCTAATATTGGGATGATAGAATTAAGCTTTTCCTTATTGAGCAACTTTGCAAAAATGTCAGCCAATTGGCCGTCTGTCTTCACAAACTTCAAGCATACATCACCACATTGCACATGATCTCTAATAAAATGATGCCTAATAACTATATGCTTAGTTCTAGAATGATTTATGAGATTCCTATAAATATTGATGGCACTAGTGTTATCACACCTAATGGCTATATAGTCTTGTTCTAAGCCAAAGTCATGCAATTGTTGCTTAATCCACAAGATTTGTACACAATAAGCACCGGCGGCCACATACTCCGCTTCCGCAGTGGATAAGGCCACGGATGTTTGTTTCTTGCTAAACCAAGAGACTTTTTTTCTTACTAAACCAAGAGACTATGCATTCACCTAGGAGATGGTATGTTCTAGAAGTACTTTTTCTATCTAGGAGGTTCGGCATAATCTGCATCGGAATAACCTTCTAGGTCCAATGCATGTATTTTTAGGATACTATAAACTTAAATGTAATGTTCTACATAGATATTTTAAAATTCTTTTAATGGCGTGCAAATGTAATTCTTTTGAACATGTTTGAAAATGTGCACACAAGCAAACACTGGTCTAGAGGCAGTTAAATATAAAAGTAGTCTTACCACATACCTCTATATAGTTTTTCCCTAATAGGCATATCTAACTCATCCTTGTCAAGCTTGTTGGTTGTGCTCATCAGAGTCTTACTACTCTTGGAGCCTTCCATTCCAAACTTCTTTAGGAGCTCTTTTGTGTACTTTACTTGGTTGATGAAGATGCCTTTTTTGGTTTGCTTAATTTGCAATCCTAGGAAGAATTTGAGTTCACCCATAAGGCTCATCTCAAACTCACTAGTTATTTGCTTGCTAAATGCTTCACACAAAGATTCATTAGTGGTACCAAATTATATCATCAACATAAATTTGCATAACAAGCAAGTCATGTCCATATTTATGCATAAAAAGTGTGGTGTCAACTTTGCCTTTCTGAAAATCATTTTTGATAAAAAATGAACTAAGCATTTCATACCAAGCTCTAAGAGCTTGTTTAAGGCCATAAAGAGCTTTATCTAATTTAAAAACATAATTTGGAAATTGGTGACGCTCAAAACCCCGGAGGTTATTTAACATACACTTCTTCCTTTATTAAACCATTTAGAAAAGCACTTTTGACATCTATTTGATAAAGTTTAAAGTTCATGTGGCATGCAAATGTAAGTAAAATTGTAACGCTCCTTTTATCCAATTATAAATAATTAAAGTAAAGGACATCACATTACATATGAACATGGTATATAGATCATATTTTTCTAATCTTATTACAAGTTATAGGCACAAATTTTTTTCTTCTCTTCTATACTAGTTTTGCTTATGCTGATTTTGACTTCACAGTATATGCCAATATACGTTCTTGTTCTGGTGGTACCCCAAATGTTCCAACTTCTATACTTCTTTCGAAGACCTACAAGTTCAAACTAAACCAAACTTGCTGAGCGATTACGCTCAGTGGATACTTTAACTAATGAAAAGCATAAATAATTTTAAATGCAATGCATAGTTAAAAATATAATTTAAATATCATAAATTACATAATAAAATAATCATCAAATTTAAAATATAATTCAAATAATATAAATCATAAAATAATCATTAAATAAAAATTCTTTTGTGAATTAATTAAATTACTTTATTTAAAATCTTACTTAGCTCTACCAGATATTCAGACGAACCTATTCAACAAACTCACCAATTGGCTGTGTTACCAATTGGCTATCAACTCACCAATTGGCTGTATTACCAGCTGGCTATCAAAATTTATTGGATTAACTCACCAAATGACGGACACCAAATGGTTATTTCAAATCGGTCGTCACCACAAATCAATCACAACGGCCGTCGCCGTAACAAATCAATGGCCATAACTAAATCACCGGGAATGATCGATCAATCCTACATTCGTTCAGTTCAACTAAATCCTAGTAGAGCTTAAAATATTTTTCTCATAATTTTTTATTTTCCAAAATCAATAATTTTAATCATGAAATTCAACATAAATAATCATTCCAAACATCAACACATTCAACATTTATATTTTTCAAAACTCATATTTTCATCAACATATTCAAATGAAATATTTATTAAAGATCATATTCTTCAACACCATATTTATTTCAAATATTATTATTTTCACAATCATATTTAATTTTTTAAAAAAAAACTGTTACCAAATAAATCTTTTTTTATTTTTAAATCTTATCCATAAAATTATTTAAATGGTAGTTTATAAATATTTTGTTTAAAACCCAATTTATATATACATATATACTTATATTTACTTTAAAAATAACTATCTTTTAAAAATATATCTTTTAATGGAATAATAATAATTTATTAGTTTTCCAAAATATTTGTTTCTTGTATTTAACATAACTTGATTTAAATTTTATCTTTAGTATAGTACTATATAGTAAAATAAATAAGTAAATTTAATTGAACTTGTAAAGTAAATGAATTATAATTAAATATTAAATTAATTAGAGAAATTAAAATAAATAAACTATTATGAAAATTAAAGTAAAAGTGAATGCCCACAAAATATGGGTATATAGAAAAGTAAATAAATTAAAGATTTTGATAAATAAATTAAATAATTAAATAATTAAATAGATAAGTAAAATAAATAAATAAAATAAATAAGTAAATAAGTAAAATAGATAAATAAGTAAAATAAATAAATCCCTACAAGTTAAATGGGTCTTTAATATTGAAATAATAATAAAAGTAATAAACCCCACTATTAAGATGGGTATTTAATATTTAACATTATTAAGATAATAATAGTAAATAAAACTCCACAATTTTAATGGGTGTTTAGTATATAATATTATTGAAATAAGAGTATTAGAATCTCCACAATTTTAATGGGTACTTAATATTGAGTTAGCGTTATGAAATAATAAAATTAGTAAAATCCCACAATTTAATGAGTATTTAATAAAATAATAATAATAATAAATACTTAATCGATATGTTTATCGTACCCACATTAGTGGTTCCAATTAAACTTAATTTAATAACTTCAAATAAATAATAAATTCAATGCAACATATAAACCATGCAATAAAATAAAAATTTAAGAGCTTTTCAAAGTTAAAGTATCAAACCTCGGTCTCCACAAGTATCGGGTCTTTATTCTTTATATCCTTGGACTGTTCTTTGTCCTATAATTGTCCATTTATTAAGGTCATAAGGTATTGTCCATTTAATGACCCATATAATTATTTTTAATTGGGTGTCTTTTAGTTGTCTTTAATTTTAATTGTCTAAATAAATATTTATTTAAGTGCTAATCAATAAGTTTTTGTCACATAAATAAATTAAACTTATGACAATATTTAATTTTAATAAAAAATTAAATTATCACAAATAAATTCATAAAATATTTATTGCATAATATTTTTTTCAAAATTTAGTTTCTAATATTTATTTTAGTCATATTTAATTTAATCATGGCATTTAATTAATTCGTTGATACCCCTAAAATATTTAATTTGAAAAATAAACTCTATTTGTTAGTTAAATTAATCTTTTGGACCTATTTGAAAAGTTAATTAAAGTTTATGGGTAACTTATAAAGGCAGATGGACTTATTTGAAAAATGTCAAAACTATATGGGACACGCCGGGTATTGTGGAAAATAGAGGCACCAAGACGGCATGTTTTTCGTCTTCTTAGCCCGACTTCATCAGAAACGGGTCAAGACGATCCGTTTATGGATCCGACGATTGGCGGCGTTTCCGGCGACAACTGACGGTGAGATAGGTACCCATCGACTCCTTCTAACGTCACCGGTTGACTTGTGGCCTCAGATTTGGCAGAAGGTGGCTGGATTTTGAAGGAGCTGAGTTTGAATCATTCGGACTGCCCCAACCAAAAATCGTCCTTCCGGCCACCGGTCGCCGCATTTTATGACTCTAAATTGATTACCAGACTTAGAGGGATTGATTGGTGACTTTGGTTGTTAAATATGAAGCTAAGATGGAAACTTAGGCTAAAAATTCTTCCCTCCTCTTCCTTAAACGAAAAAATGGTAGAATTTTTTTTTAAAATATATATATACATATTTTTTTTAAATTCTGTTTTCCACATTTCCTTCAGCCTCCTGTTCTTCATTTTTAAAGTGGATTTCTCACTATTCAGACCGACAACGTCATTTTCAAATTTCAAATAATCTTTTTTTTCTTATTTAATTTATTTGTTTATTAATTTATTATTATTTTATTTAAATTGTCATGTAATGGAAATGACCAAATTGTCCCTCACTATTCTGTCAATTTATGTAATATTTTACCAAGATAAATTTTGATTTACAATATTACTGCATTTTACCAGTATCAGTAAAAGTCAAAAATTACCTTTGTAATGAAATCTTATCAAATTTATATTCAAATTGTTTGTCTCAAAGTCTAGATTCCAAATTTGATATTTTTAAAACCTAATTCCGCTCCTAAAATTTTTTGAGGGTCAAAATGACCAAAATGCCCTTAAAAATTATTACTAAATTGGTCTTTTTAATTTAAAATCAATATTTAAAAATTAGAGTGTTACAAAAATTCTAATGGCTTCAAATCTAGCAACAGGGGAGAATGTTTCATTAAAATCAATACCCTCTTTTTGATTGTAATCTTTAGCAAATAGCCTAGCCTTGTTTCTAGTGATGGTACCTTGCTCATCTAATTTGTTTCTAAACACCCATTTAGTACCAATTATATAATGGCTAGAATGTCTTAAAACTAATTTCCAAACCTTATTATTCTCAAATTGATTGAGTTCATCTTGCATTGCAAAGACCCAATTTTCATCACTTAAGGCCTCATTAATGGTCTTGGGCTTAATTTGAGAAATGAAAGCCAAATGATTTAAAGAGTTGAGTTTAGAACGAGTGCTTACACCTTTTGATACATCTCCAATGATTTGCTCCTTAGGATGATCCTTTTTGAATTGTCAATCCTTGGGCAACTCCTTACTAGCCTCAATGTTTCCATCTTGCTCCATGTTATTTGACTCCTCAATATCAACAACCTCTTTTCCTTTGTCCTCACTTGGATCTTATTGTTGATGTGAGGCTTGTGGTTGGCCTTCTTCTAAAGTGAGTCTTTCAAATTCACCTATATAATCAAAAGAAATACATTTCCATAGATTAAGGTGATTAGTCCCATAAAAAATAACATGCATAGACTCTTCAACTACCATAGAATTTTTGTTAAAGACTCTATAAGACTTGCTATTGGAGGCATAGCCTAGAAATATGCCTTCATCTGATTTGGATAAAAATTTTCCAAGATTATCTTTAGTGTTTAATATGTAATTTTTGCAACCAAAATAGTCTAAGATGAGATACATTGGATTTTTTACCTTTCCATAGCTCATTAAGAGTTTTATTTAAAATACTTCTTTTGAAAACACGATTTATAATATAATATTTTGGCAAATCATATTCATTTAACATGGTTCATGTTATTTTAGAAAGGCTTCTATTCCTTCTCTCAATAACACCATTTGTTGAGGAATCCTAAGGGAGGAAAAAGTGTGAGTGATGCCATGTTCATCACAAAAAGTTTCAAATAAATTATTTTCAATAATTCCCCCTATGGTCACTCCTAATACTAGAAATGCCATAACATTTTTCATTTGAAACACATTTTGCAAAAGATTTAAAAGCATCAAAAGCATTATTCTTATGAGCTAAGAAAACAACCCAAGTATACATAGAGTAATCATCTATAAGTACAAATGCATAATGCTTACCTCCTAAGTTAGCAACTCTTGTAGGTCCAACTAAGTCTAAATGGATAAGTTTAAGAGGTTTAGTGGTACTTACTTGGTTATTGGACTTGAAGGAAGTTTGATGTTGTTTTCCCATTTGACAAACTTTGCACACCTTATCTTTTTGGAATTTGATAAGGGACAATCCATCTACCAACTCCTTCTTCTTTATAGGTTCCAAGGTGTCCATGCTAGCATAGTCCAACCTTCTATGTCATGTCCAAAAATCTACACCAAAGGAAGCTAAATAAAAACATTTTCATTAGTAGAAGGGTCCAAATCAATAATATAAATATTTTCCACTCTATTACCAATAAACACAATTGAATTATCTTCCACCTTTGTGACAATATATTGTGTAGAGTCAAAAGTAACTCTATAATCTATGTCACAAATTTGGCTAACGTTTAACAAATTATGTTTAAGACCCTTAACTAAAAAAACATAGTCAAATCTAGATTCCTTACCAACTTTACCAATGCCAACAATCTTACCGGTGGCATTATTGCAGAAAGTGATGTGTCTACTATCCATTGACTTAACTTTGGTGAAGATCTTCTTCTCACCACTTATATGCCTTGAGCATCTACTATCAACTACCCACTTATTTTTCTCCATGGAGCTCTTTAGGCATACCTATAAAACACATAACTTAACTTTTAGGTTCCCAAGCTAATTTGGATCCTTTGAGGTTAGCTATTTGGTTCATACGAACCAAATTAAAGACAACATTTGAGCACTCAATCACTTGACTCTTTAATTTTTTAATTCCATTTACCACTATTCTTAATTGTCCATTTTCATCATCAGCTAGCAAATACCTGTTTTTATACTTTTTCTTTAATTGCCTATATTTTTTACATTTAGTGGTAATTTTAAAATATAAATCAATCATTTCATCATCACAATCATGCAAAGGCATATCATTATCATCAACAATAATATCATCACTATGATATTAAGAACTAGAAGTGGGACATACCTCTTTTGAAGACTCTTAATGAGAGACCAAGCAAAGAGAGGAGTCATTATTATTTGTGTCCTCTAGGGCGACGAAACAAAAATTTGCTACTTCGACATTCTCCTCTTCATCAATTAAGGACTTACCATCTCTCCATGTGGCTTTAAATGATGTTTTCCTCTCTTTCTTTTCTTTTCTAGCTTTTATGTCCTTTTTTCTCTTATCTCTCCCAACCTTGGGACAATCACTCCTAATGTGACCTACATTGCTATATTCATAGCAAGTTGATTCCTTCTTAGATTCCTTCTTAGATTTCTTCTTGAATTTCTTGTACTTTAGAAGCTTCTATACTTCTTAGTGATGAGGGCAATTGTTGCTTTCTTTTCTTCTTCATCATCACTTGAATCATCCTCACTAGTTTATGAAGCTTTAACTTACTTTTTAGCCTTCTCACTAGCCTTGAGAGCAATAGATTTTTTCTTATGATTTCCCTCTAAAGCTTGCCTTTCTTGAATCCTCTTGTTGAGGGTGAGCTCTCGTCATATAAGTTCTCTAAAGTGCTCATCCGTCCTCATTATATTGATGTTATGGATTCTCCTTAGTATCAACATGAAAGGATCCTATGTTTTCGATAAAGCCCTCAATATCTTGTCATTGACCTTTTGAGGAGAATAATGTTCACCTAACTTCTTCAAGTTGGTAACCATGGCAAGAAGGCAGTTGGTCATTATAGTGATGTTTTTATTAGTCAATCTCTTGAATGTTTCAAATTCAAAGATTACGGAGAGCTTCTTCTCATCTCTCACTTGCTCCGTGCCTTCGTGATAGTTTTTCAAAATCTTCCACGTAAGGTATGGAGAAGAGCAATGGATAATTCTATTTGCTTCTTCTCTTGTCATGCAACTTGTGAGAACAATCATACGTAAGTTGTTCCTTGAATTGTCACTTTGCTGTTTCTTAGTCCAATCCTCACTTGGTAGTGGGACTTCAATGTTGTCATTATCTTTCGTTATAGGAGGCTTTAGTTTTTAAAAAATGTAATCCTATAGGGATTGACTTTTTAGATACCTCTCCATGCATATTTTCCAAAAAGAAAATTTGGATCCGTCAAAGTAAGGCTTTAGGGATTGATGGGTCAGCTCTTGAGACACTACAAGAAAAAACCTATTTTGCGACGGAAAAAGATAATAAATCCGTCGCAAAACGATATTTTGCGACAGAATTGCGACGGAATATTTCTGTCGCAAAAACACGTGTCGCAAATAGTCTGCGACGGAATAAACGGGTCTGTCGCAACTTCTGCGAAGGAAAATCCGTCGCAAATCACTGATTCTGTCGCAAAACGGAATGTAACGGCTAAGTAATTTCCGTCGCAAATTTGAAAACCCATCGCAAAATCCGTCGCAAAATTCCTTCGCAATATATTTTTTCCCTCGCAATTTCATTGTTAATTGATTAATAAAAATAATATTTTCCGTCGCAATTTTGCTAATCCGTCGTAAAATCTGTCGCAAAATTCCATCGTAAAATTTTTTGCCGTTGCAATTCGGTCATTAATTGAGTTACATAAATGCTATTTTTCCCCAGTAAATTTTGCAAATCCGTCGCAAATTCTTTCGCAAAATTCGTACTGCAGATTATTATTATTATAAATATTTCCTATATAAACCTGTCACAAATTGACTTCAATTTCATATATATATATATGAAAAACTCAAAGCTTAAATAGATGAACAAATTCATTCGTTCTAAAACATCATATCATTCAAAGTTATTACAATAAAATGAAAGTAAAATAGTACCAAACATAGTAATACAAAGTCTAGTATCAACGAAAACAATACAAATGACAAGTCTAATAATGAAAAGTAATAATAAGGTAAGAGATAGTAGATACTATGGGTTCAAGTTCTTGTGCTTCACAGTGGTCTTCTTCGATGGAAGCTTATCCCTCAGTCAACTTTTATTTTTACATATGGATCTGAAGCACCAAGCAGATCTTTCTTTTTGAGCTTCATTGCCCTTAGAACTTTGACACTCAGAATTCCAACAGACTTCTTCATAGATCTGCATTTTGCAATTAATTCGAAAAAAAAAGTAAAATTCAATCACAAAAACTTCCCATAATTTGATCTAATTTCGAGACGTTAAAGCCCAAAATATATTTTTGGAATATATGAGAAACTTACTTTGCAAGATCCATGACGGTTACTTCTAGGGTTTTAGGCCGTAGAAACATGTTGGCAACCTGGTCTTTAATAATCTCCTGAAGAGTGGAAAAATCACACTGTTAAATCAAAGACCTCAAAAGACCAATATTAGCCAACAACACTAGAAGTGCTAAATTCTTCCACATTACTGCAAAAATGAATTTTTTTATGACACAAATCAGAAGTTCTATTGTTCAAAAATTTGCTTTTTGTCCTTTGTCAAGAAACTATATGTTCAGAAATAAATATCACAACATATAACATCCATCAACCTTTGCGATAAGACAATGAATCAACCTTGAAATTAATGGCAATTAGGCATGGCTGCATACCCAAAGTACTTCAACCAAAAACTAAAATGTGGCTGTGGAAACTATAACCTTCTATAGAGAAATAGAAATAGAAAATTGCTAAATAATCCAATGAAGTATTGAATTCCATAAACAGCAGTACTGAAATATAATATTACCAAGTTTCATTCTGCTTAAAAAAGAAGAGAGTCATAAATATGAACTTTTAAAGAAAAAATCCAAAGTATCTACATTGTAGAAGTTCTCAGCTTCTGGTGAACACAATATAAATTTGGTTAACTATGAGGCGAAGAAAGAGAGATGAATGCACCTAGCTTCTCCATGAGAGAGACAAAGATTTTGCAAAAACAAGGAAAACTAGGAACCAACGGTTTCAGAGTTATACGTGGCAAAGCAAAAACTTGCAAATCCATCACCTGCAATTTTTCAAAAAGCACAAGATAAGAACTGAAATCCTAAAACATGACTTAACAGCATTGCAATTTGCATCCAAGTAAGCAAATAAATCATTTT
>CATIWJ010124305.1:0-18806 GCA_949640765.1 Croton laevigatus | reverse complement strand
TGGTCTGCCCACCCTCGGCATTCCGACAATCACCCTTGACCCCACTCCTCTCCTATGCACTAAACCCATATCATCTTCATCTTCTTCTCGTTTATCCACAAGCCGATACGGCCCACCGGTGGGAAATGCCACATCTAGCGTTCGTCCACTCGTCGATGCTTCCCCTTTAGATCCGCTTAAAGTCTGCTGGCAAACCTCTTCGTTGGAGAACTGGCTTCCGGAGGCGGTAGATGGATTCTGTGAGTCGCTTTGATTACTCATCTTGACACAATGGTAAAGATTTCTTTACGTTGCTTCAAGGGAGAATGACAACATAACAAATGGCTGGAAATATAGATCGGTTGAGAGAAAAGTTCTTAGATCGGACTTGAAAGAGACAGCAGGGAGGTTCCGAATGAATATGAGCCCACGTGTCATGCAGGCACATGGGATGAAAGAGAAACCGTCAGAAATAAATTCAAAAACGCGCCCACCTCCATAGGCCAAAAATCAAGTAATGGGCCAGACCTATTAGGTTAGGTTTTAAGTTAGATCGGTACCTGATCAAACCCTCAGTCTTTAACTAAGGGACTTGGGGGGACATGTGATAACACCGTTCCTCTAAAATCAACTAAATAGGTCGGTCGAGCCCCACACCCAGCAGGTTCGATTTGGGAAAGCGGGTAGCCTCGGTCGAATAAGAGTTCGGACGTCGGACGATAGTCTGATGTCCAAAGGCGACGTCACCACATTGGCTTGACCGACACCATGGGACCTTCGTCATAGACATCGGTCCTGGAGACGTCAGAGCCATTGCAGAACCGTACGCTGACAAGACCACCTAAAGTACTACGGGAATGTCAGGAGTTGTCGACCCGTATTATGACAAAATATCAGGGGACTCTTTGCTATAAATACCAAACCTCGATTTCTGTGCCAGATATCGCATTTATTGCCTTTTCCTGATTATTCCCCTCTGAGCTGATCAAATTTCGACTTTAGCATCGGAGTGGTCACCTAAGGGCCTCGCCCGATCTTTTCTCCTTCTTGTGTGCAGGATCGGTTCGGTATCCCTTCTCGTCTCACTTACCGACCCACCATCTCAATGGTTCGCCCATCCTTGGGTCGCCTTTCTAGTGGTCTGGAATATCATTTCGAATAAAAGTTATCGTCCGACGTCCGAAGGCGACGTCACCACATTGGCTTGACTGACACCATAGGACCTTCGTCCTAGACATCGGTCTTGGAGACGTTAGAGCCGCCTCAAGACTGTAATGTCAGAGCCATTACAGAACCGTACGCCGACAAGACCACCTAAAGTACTACGGGAATGTCAGGAGTTGTCGACCCGTACAATGACAAAATGTCAGGGGACTCTTTGCTATAAATATCAAACCTCGATTTCTGTGCCAGGTATCGCATTTATTGCCCTTTTCTGATTATTCCCCTCTGAGCTGATCAAATTCTGACTTTAGCATTGGAGTGGCCACCTAAGGGCCTCGCTCGATCTTCTCTCCTTCTTGTGTGCATGATCAGTTCGGTATCTCTTCTCGTCTTACTTCCCGACTCACCATCTCAACGGTTCGCCCATCCTTGGGTCGCCTTTCTAGTGGTCTGGAATATCAGTTATGTAGTATCATTATATTATATGTGAAATCTCACGTCGGATATTATAGTATAATTTAGATTATTTAACTACTTAGTCAACTTGAGTTAACCATTTTATGCCAGTAAATTTAGGTCTAAATAGTTAATAAAAGTAGTTAGGTGAATTATTTTACATAATTATGTGGTCACACGCCGATCGCTGCCCGAGTTGGGTCGTGGCATTATATTAGGTTAATTGTCAAAAGTAAATTCTAATGAACCTTTTTCGTGTTCAAATGTTAGACAATTCTAGTCATAGGTTGCGGTAGTTAAATTTGACTTCAAACATTTGCAATTTTTCTTAAGTAGCTTTTTGTCTCAAAAAACAATGATTTTATAAATTAAGACTTGAAATTTGGAAAAAAAATATTCGGTCAAAAAAAAAAAAACCTTCGTGCCTTTAATAGATAAAAAATGGAATGAAAAATATACAAACATGAAAAATTAAAATAAAATGTATTATTGAGGAAAAAAATATATCTAAATTTAAAGGTGATCGAAAATAGCCCCAAATCTTCTTTTTTTTTTTTTTTTTCCGCCTTACCCCAAATCGTTATTTGGGAACCTTTAGAATTGGAGCTGAAATGTTCTTCAAACAATAGGACCTATACATTTCACATTGAAGTACATAGTGACTAGTATTCCTATTATTTATGTTTTAAAAAAATAATTTTAAATTACTAATTGCTATATATATATTTTTTAAATAATGTAATTACTATATTTTATAAAACTAATTTTTTGTAATGTATGTTGCACGGATTAACTCGTTTTATATTCTTATTATTTATTTTGCAATTATTTTGATATATTATATATTGACAACACTAAAATTTATATAAAAATAATAGATTATTATATGAGTATCATTAATTAAAAAAATTTAAAAATATTATTAGTTTTATGAAGATAATTAAAATTTTAAGTTTTTTTAAAAATAAAATTTATCAAATAAATTTATTTATTTATACATTTATTTTTATTTTAAAAACGTTTTAGTCAATTTTATAATTTTTATTTAATTAAATTTATTAATTATATGGATATTTTATTTTATAATAATTTTAACTATAAGATTATTTAAAATTTTTGTGATTGTTAATAATTAAAACAACATATTTTACAAATTATGAACTAATACTAATTAATTAGATAAATAATTAAAAAATATATTGCATAAATTAATTAATTTTATAGTGTTGTAAAAATATTTATACTCATTTTATATACTTCTTGTTATCATTTTTTTTTAGGACTCTTTGTTATCATACTTAAATATAGTACTATTATAATTTTTTATGATCATGTTTATTTACGGTTCAATTATGAATGAATAATTGAAATTTTAATATAGTTATATTCAATAATAAAAGTTTATCCGTCTCATAAGCTAATTCTTGCATGCGTTTTTAGGTGTTTTTATCTAAGATAAATCATAATACTTCTGCCAAGGGAGCAAAGAAAGCATGAATATAATGAAGCTCTAAAGAAACGCTACAACCATCTCCCAGAGCAAAAATCCTAACTTTGCATGCTTACCAATAAAGGGTTGATAAGTCTTAGCTTTTACTTGCTTTAACAATTATTTGCAGGCATAGACACCTACCGGAACCCATATTCAAAGCAATAGCCCTTAGACGCACAATGAAGAAAGGAGGAAAGCTCATAGTGCTCCTGGAAGTATCGTAACTCGGCCAATGCGCAAAAAGAGGATCATCAAAGAGGTTGAGTGAGTAAAGCTGGTCATTAGATCCTCTTTCGGCCTGCTGTGGAGTTTAGATCCCACAACAATGTAATCCAAACATTGATTGAAGATGAGAGTTCATTATGTTACAGTTTTGGTACGCTAACAAAAGCTGATGCGTTGTAATATGATACTATTATTTATAATCAATGTTGATTCTGTTTCCCCCTTCTAGTTTGCCTATTAAGATACTGTATTGTTTTGGAAAGAACAAAAACCAAACCCAGATGGAAAGTAGACATTATCTTTTGATTCCACACCCAGATGTCTATTTAAGAACAATGTGAGTCCAACTACGATGTAAAATATCATTGCCAGAAAGCTTGAAATGGGTAAAGAACAGAAAGCTTTTGATTGACTTGGTACAAGAAAAGTCCCTAATAATAAACAACATACCGTAATGAGAATTGGCTAAGATCTACGTTTTCTGTCATCGTCTTCTTCTTCATCGGAGTCCCCACTCTCGCGGAAACGTGGATTCTTCTCCTGTTACATCAAGTAAGATCCATGTTAGGCAACATGAGGGGAAAAGATATACTTGTGAAAATATGTAGAAGCACAGGGGGTTCAAGGAGGGTCTCCAAAACACAAACTATCCCATTTCAAGAAGAAGCGCATTGTGATTATTAACATTAAAAGATTATGATAAAAAGCATTTGAAAATTACCGGTCGGGAGTCAGGATCAGAGTTTCTTCTTGATTCATGATCCGAAGCTCTTCTTGAAGATTCATGAGGACGACGGTCATCATCTCGGTGCCGCTTCCTGTTGTAATCTGCTAAATACAGATATATTATAGGCAAGGCAACGAACAAAGAATTGAATGATATGCTAAAACTATAAATTAAGAATACCAGAAAAGAGGGAAAAAGAATTCACATCTGAAAAATTAAAAAAAAAAGATTATTAAGGTGATATAAGAAGTACATAAAAAGAGAAAATACCCCTTCCATGCCGGTTATAACCACCGCCATGACCATGGTTGCCACCATGTCTGCCATCTGCAGAAAAAACATGCATAAGAATATGAAAGAAAAGTTTTGTATGACCATCACGATCTGTTTAAGGTAAATCAGAATTCGCACTTAACCAAACAAAATGATTATTGCAGACTTGAAGAGCAGAATAGTGTTAACCTTAACAGTACCCACAAATCTTAACAAGTGACCTCAGTAAGACTGTTCCAATAATACTTTTGGGAAGATGTCACAAACAAATGTTTCATAAATTATGATGATAAAATTGCAAATACTGACAATCAACACAGAAATTCCAGCAAAAATTTCACGTTATCAAGCAATAATAGAGTTAGTTTCTAACTTCAGATGGGTGCTTCTTCACATATTCAACAATAAAGCTATGACAAGGGACACAATTAGAATCCGGTACAAAAATGAAATTGAGAAACTGTGAAGGCAGTTTAGTATTACAATGTGCAGAAGATCGCTTCGGATTTCCACTATTACTCAAAAGGTGATTTATTTAAACAAGAAGAAAAAATAAATTAATAAATTACAGCTCGGACAAGCAGGCCTCCTAGTTTCCATGTCAAACCCAGCAGCACAATCATTTTGCAATGTCAATAATCACATGCAATTCTGTTAAACAACTCCTATATTCTATCATTCTTTTCTCCAAGTTGACCTCCTGTTGGGAAAAAAAATTTTCTTGTGTATTTCTGTAGACTGGTTGATGAATTCTGTATTCTTCTTATGACATTCACATATAAATTCAACTTTTTGTATAACATCGTACATTATTCCTCACCCCTCAATATCAGACCGGACACAAAACACATACCTTCCCACGCAACATGCTATGAGCATTATTTCAAACAATCAACATGACCATATTTACAAGAAATTGCTAGTAGCAGAAATGTGAATCTAATAAAGGTTGAGTAAACCATGAATTTCAGGATCAAACAGACGTTTGTTTCAATCCATAAACTCAGAATCTCATTGGTTTGGCCAGTGACATTACTTAAATGGCACAAGCAAACAAATTCATGTAACATCCGAAGGGTTGAAATTATGATTTAAAATTCAACGCCTGGTGCTAGGCTTGTTAAGCCATTTTCATTGTTTATTCAAAGAAAGCTCAAAGAATATGCCAGAAGTTACAGGTTAAGAAAGAGAGAAATTCAAGACTACTGTGTTCTCAATAACTTACAATGAGGTGTTATCACAGGAGGGAAAGAGCCTAATGAACCAGCTCCATAATCCACAGGCTGTCTTTGTACTTCCAATTCTCGTTGAACCAATTTTCCATAACCACCTCTGCGTACAATATGTTAAGGAGACATATCGTAGCACATCATATTGTTCTTTTTATTATCCAGACATTGTGATTAAAAGAGCTGAAACAAATTGCTAAATCTAAATAATCAACATGACTGATTCATCTTAATAAGCGATTCATCAGTGTCAAGAGTTAAATATGCCGCTCTCAAACAAAACATACTTTGAGGTTGGATCATTGAGAAAAAACCAAAAAGGTCCAATCTTAGGATCTGAGTCATCTGAAAGATGACAGGGATATAATAACTACTTGAATAGGGTGATAATGATGTGCTATTTTTTGCATGATTATCACTCCTTGAAGCAGTAGAGTTCAATATTAGTTTCAAAGCAAAAATAACTAGTTCTATTGCCAAATAAATAGATTGCAAAACATTGATTGTCATAGAAAATAAGCATTAATATAATGTTGATGACGGTGAAACGAACAGCATGAAAACATTTAAAATTGTACAATGAAAGGATATCAGGATCATAATCCGTACGATATTCATCTCTAACCTGCAAACTCAAGGGAAAATAATTGGAAAAAAAAAACCACGTAAAGGAGTCAAATGCAGCAGCAGATTGTTTGAACAGGAAGCTCACCTGTCCACCACTTCGACCACGGCCCCATTGCCTTCCTTCCTGGAATCCCCAATCAAAATCAACACGAATTGGACGATCATCAAGAATTGTCCCACTGATATATTTCACTGCATCTTCGGTATCTTCTCTAGAGTAAAACCTAAAAAACAAACACACACATACAGTATACAATCAAAAAAACCCACATCATTAGAAATAAATAAACACTGCAATTCCAACAAAATTTCTAAAATTCAAAACCATTCAACTTACAAAACAAAGCAAAACCCACAGGGAGTTTTGGAGTTCTTATCTAATCCCATAATAATCTTCTTAATTTCTCCAGCTCTTGAGAAAAGCTCATAAACTTGTTCTTCTGTAGTATAAAAAGACATGTTCCCTATATAAACAGTTGTGGATGTTGCAAGGGCATACTCATATTCCTCTAGCGACCCAGGAAACTTTCTATCCCGATATGCAGAAAGCTTTGATGGGTCCTGCCATTAAAGACCACAAAACAAAAAAAGAGTCAGAAATTTTTATAAATGCAATCGAAATTAAATAAAAAGAATGAAATTAGATAGAAAAATCAATTGCTTTGAATTAAAGATGACCTTGAAAAGGGAAGCCATCCCAATCTGTAGTAAGAACCCAGAATGAGAAATAGAAATTCACGTATCTGCGATAGAAAACCCACGTATGATTACGAGAATGGAGGCTTTAATGGAAGAAAGATTCCTGCTTTACGACATTTTGATAGTAAAATTGCAGTTTATAGCAATAAACCCTAGAAAGAAAGCATACCAGGCACCTGGGTGGAAGAGCAGTAACCGGAGAAACAGTGGTGGTTGAGAGTAGCGACTTTTACTATTTTAGAAAATTATTACTCTATTATTATTGTTATCGTAGCACATTTGTACTATGTCGTTCGGTTCCCCTTAATATTATAGCTCCTGCTTGCTGACGAACTACTTGTCGTTTCATTGTTGTCTGCTAATAATAATAATAATTACTGAAAACTAAAACCATCCATTATGGTTTATAGTTCATAGATCAATTTATATATTCCACATCTGAAAAAATATACAGCATCATTAAAACTTGGAACTCTTAAAACAAAGATTCATTGCGGTTTATAACTTATGAAGGGGATAATTGAAGTTTCCCCGTCATAATCGACTATTGCTCCATTTATCCCGCTACTAAATATTAGGATATGAGTGTTAAGGATAAGTGCTCTATACTAAGTCTGAATGCTCACTAATTCATACTAATTACATGTTGCATTCATGTTTGTTAGTTAATAGATTTCGTCTAAATTTATTTTTCCATAACATATTCTATTATGATTATTACTATCACATCACATAATTCACAATAGAACCCAACTCTCAAATTATTCGTATATCAAACTTCTCTTAAATATAATCATACGATAAATGAATTATAATACGGATAATTTTTGTACAAAATGTCAAATCATAATCTTCATATTTACTCTTTATTAAGTTCACAAACACTATTTGTATGTTTTTTTGAAAGAATTAGATGTTCAATTTGTTAATTAAAAATAAGAATAATATATAAACTTCGTCAAAAGAAAATAATAAAATAAATTTATGTAAATAACGATTATTGGGATTATATAAACCGAATAGTAGTCTTTGCTATCTTGATGTCCAAACACTAGACTTTTACGGGGTTTAAGTTCCATCTCAAAAACCCCAACAAAATTCTTACGAACATCAAAATGGCCTCTTTTGCCGCCGCAAGATCCCTTTTCCGGTCAACTTCCTCCGCTCGCAGCGCCGCATCTCGCTTCGCTACCAAACCTAAGTCCTCACCGGCTTCTCCTTTTCGCGCTACCGCCAACAAGCAACTCTCTCAATCCATTCTCAGGTCACATATCGCTAATATCTTCTACATAGGTGAAAGTTGAAGCTTTACCTCTATTATGGATCTTAGTAACATATGGTTTTTGTTTTCCTAATGAAAAGGCGGTCTCCGGTGGAGATGAGCTTCGTTGTTGAATCGATGATGCCATTACATACAGCTACTGCTTCGGCATTAATGACGTCCATGCTGTCTCTTTCTCGCCGGAGCTACGGTTGGCTCCCGGAAGGTAATTGAAAGCTCTTTTTCATAATTGAATTATTGGGTTTTCTGATTAAATCAAATGGGTGTGCATTATTTTAGCTAGTTGTATAATTGATTTGTGATCTGAATTATTTTTGTTTATTGCTTGAGTACTTGATTAAGGAATTAAGAGCATGAATATGTTTCATTATTATGAATCCATGAGCTTCTGTGATAGCTAAATAATCTTTTTGGTTTAGAGAAATAAAATTTTCCGAAGTTATTTAATGTGTGGTCATTCCATTTCATCCTGTTTATTATTGAATTGAATGTTCTTGAAAGTTTCTAGCTTTGTTTATGCCATTAGCTTGGGATTGAAATGACATTGGTGTGAAGGATATTCATAGGATATTGCAAATCCGCGATATAGATATTGGGCCTTTTGGTTGAATAATATAGCTTCAACCCCTGAGTGTTTATTCATCATTGTATTGAGATTTGTTTGAGGTTACGAATAAGAACTCATGTTGTTCTTTTATTCATACTTTTAATTTATAAAATAAGAGCGTGCTCCTCTCTTTTCCTGTTGTAGGACAAGATGAGACTAGATGAAGATCAAGAAGGAAAGATGGACTGACTTGGATTTGTTTTTGTTTCTGAGCTTTAAATTATAAGGAGTGGCATCTTTTATAGTCTAGGCAAGTGACTATTTCATTAGAAGAGATTAAGATGCGTGATGTAAGATGACAGAAATTCTTTAAAACGGTTCATCGGAACCTTTTCCTGATTGTTTAATTGTTCTACTAAATCTCACAATCTGATATTTGTTTACCTTATTTGGAAGTAAAGTTTGTATCGAATATACTCTATCTTTCTCCTATTTGATTCCACTGTAAACTAGAATAAATGAACTTCTGAGGTAGATAGGTCATTTTGTGAAATTTCGAGACCACATATGAACATTTGAATAATGTGAAAATTTGCATGACGAAGGCTCTAATTGTGTCTGATGTAGAACGGGCCAAAATTATGGTCACTTTAGATGTAATTCAGGGATGTCCTTACAAACTAAGCTGTGAGAATTCCTCTGATAGTTATGATTAAGTTTATAAGGTAAAACTGTGTTGTTCGCATTCCTCTTTGAATGCTAACTTTCTTCATGTTGCAAAAAGAGTACTTTTGACAATTTTGGACGACATGGGGTTTCTTGTTTGGTTATAAATGGTCAAACGTTTTGTTTAAATAGTTGCCTGGACCATGAAAGGAACAATGCATACTGATTATTTTTATTTAACCAGCTTGCAATGATGATGTGTGATGAATGTTCAGAAGCTTCAAGCAAATTTAGTACAAAGTCTGCCCTTAGAAGTTTTAAATGCGCTGCTGAGGAGAAAAATCTGTATTTTTTGAGCTTTCAAACCTAGATGGATTAGTAATTAGGACATCCTACAGTTTTCTATAGTTCAATGATAACACCATTGTTTTCTCCTTATGTTTGAGGCTTAATATGTATCTCTTATTCATGGGATTGAAAGATGTATTGCACAATAATAAGTAGACGCATAACTTTTCATTCATTTAAAATTAGTTTACATCATGCTAATATATTTGTATTTAATCAGCTTGCAATCATGATGCGTGATGAGCCTCCATGCATTCAGGACAAGTTTTGTTCCAAACCTCCTATCTCCATTCTAAGACGATGATACCTGCTGATTTAGAGTGAAGATACCTGCTGATTTAGACCTGCCTAACCCAAAAAAAAAAAATTCTTCTACTCTGATTTTTCTTTCTTCTTTTCTCATTTCTGTTTCAACTTCCAAACTATTTTCTTGCATTAGCTAAATGCTGTGAGAATTTGACGATGATACTGTTTATTTGGGCATTAGCTGCTTCATTTACCTTTAATGTGTGAATTATTCTGGATATCTGTATCTAAATATCATCATTAACATACGGGTTGCAGTTGCGAGCAACTGTTATTTCCTTTATATCTAATTATCGACGATCATGAATCTCATGTTTCAGCCACTCTACCCCGCATCAAACTTTCAAAACTTTTTTATTTCTATGTATCTACCAAGAAACAAATTATCTTTACGGTGCTACTTTGTTATATATGGGGGGTTATGTGTTACAAAATATGTGGAAATGTTCTACTTGTATCTGACTTCATGTTTTGCTTGTTTAGGGCTGTAATTTGCTATTGGCAATTCTAGCATGGAGATGGTGCTTTCATGATGATTTTTACAATAAAATTTGTTTATCAATTCTGGCTACCATTGTTCTACTATAAATTAAATGTCATAATGGTACTTATTCAATTTTAAAAATTTTATTTCAGAATTGTATATGGATGAAAATTATATGCCTATTGGTTGCAAGGGTTTTTTCGCATTAAATCAGATGGTATTGCGTCTATTTGGAAGTACAAATTTCGTGTGAAAAAATATAAATAGATATTTTGCGTATTTCCTCTGTTCACAAATAAATAATAAGTCTCTTTTACATTTTACATGTTCTTTAAAAAAGACAATAAAAATGTAAGAATGATTATGATTATTAAAATGCATAAGCATGATTGTTATTTGTGGACAATAAATTTTAAAATGATTATTTACGATCAGAGAGGGTATAAATAAATATAAAAATAAGAAAAGACCAAAACAGACTAACAAAATATCTTAACAATAAACGATGCAATGATAGAATTGTATCACTTATCCAATATGATAACAAAGTAAATCTAGTTATGATGCGCCACGTCGTTCCCTTCGTCTGCCGGAGAAGAATACAAAGTTTCAAATTCAATCCAATTAGTGGGCATTGTCTTCCCTACGTGTCAATACAAAGTTTCAGTCCAATTAGTGGGCATCATGCCAAGCTTGCTACGTGGTTAATTTCCTGATTTTGAGTTTTCAATTTGTTATAGTGGGTTGTTATTATCCTTGATCATGCACTAAGAATCAGTAGTAGTTATCAAATCTTATTTGTATTTAAGCTCTTGTTTGAATTCGATAAAAGCAAGCTAATTCTTATTCCAGTTGCTGTTGTTTTATTCTCGCCCTAAGCAGGACAAAAAAAAAACTCTTATAGCTTTCACTGGGACCTATCATTGGTAACAAAGCCTGGTTTCGATCCGGGACCATATTCAATACTAAGATTGAAAAAAGTTGCAGAAAAACCAAAATTTTGCACAATATTCAAAAGCTCTCTCAGTAAAAGCAGGGCACAAAATAAATTGTCTTCTCAGTAAATTCCAAATATTCACTTCCTGAAGATACTAATCATCCTTAATAATAATAACAGCTAAATAAATTCATTCATATCATTCTCATACTAAAATAATTACCCTTGCACAGTGACTAATTCATACTCCACCAGAGAGAGATTATTATTTTCTTGAACTGTGAAATTTGCAGGTTCCGTAACTTCAATTCGGCCCCATTTGTCTACCGCTAGCCTCATCGACCCCTTGAACATGTCGATCTTTGCGTTACGCAGAATCACAGTGGAGTCTGGCTGCATTAGGTCGACTGCAAAAGATTGAATGATGTTACAACAATGGTATAAACTGAGATTTCATGAAAACTGTGCTCAATTAAATAGATATTTCCAAATCACAGAGAAAATTCAAACATATAAGAAAATCAACTTTTGAATCCTAACATTCCACAACAATGGTACAGGGTTTCATGAAAACCTATGTAAGTGACACGGAATTTGCAAAGTAGAATAAATTTACTAATGCAGGATAGATCGCTAAAAATGTAATCTGTCCATAAACAGACAGAGATGAGATGCATTTCAGAATCAACTCATAGATTAACTTGTTAAGCCGTAATGAGAAGTCTAACATTTCATGAACTACTGAACCAACTCCTCGATCAACTCTTGGACTATGTTCGCTATACAACAGTTATGTAGCATGAACTACTGAATCAAAATCTTGAATTATGTTTGGTAAGCGGGCCATAATGCAAGTAAAGGTTGCATTGCAAGAACTACTGAATCGTCTCTTAGACTATGTTTGGCAGACATAATGCAATCCAACAATTGCATGAATTACAGAATCAACAATCAGTTTATGTTTGTAAAGTAATAATTCATCGTAACAATTATCCTGTATAAATTACTGAAACTACTCTTAGATTATGTTTGGTAAGTTCAAACTAGTTATATAAGCTCAGTGCTCACTAATCATCGCTAGCAAAATAAAACTACTGTGTTCTATAAGAATAGATACTTCAAAATCACGTAGATAACTTAAACATATAAAAAACATCAACTTTTGAATCCTAACATTCTACAACAGATGCGAAATCATCAAATTAAGCTAAACAAACCTAATAATTGATCTTCCTCAAACTCAACAATCTCAATCGCTATTTCCTCTTTCACAACAAATTTAAATTTTCCAAAAACACTAACTGAAAAAAGAAATACCTTGCTCGTTACGCGCAGTGAACACAATACAGCCAGTTTCATCGCCGACAAGGCATTCGGAGATGCGAGCAGGGCGAACAGGACGCTGAGACAAGGACATAGGAGCACGACGAGGCTTAGGAACAGGGACAGACTTGGAGCTAAGGACCTTTACAGTGAGATTGTGACCACTAGTGCCTGGTTTTAGGTCTTCTACTTTGATGAAAACTGGCTTTCTCTTCTCTGCGGTAGCAGCCATTACTGAAAATTTGAAATCGAAATAGATGATTTTGGATTCAGAAACCCTAAGCAGCAGCTCCTTCGTCTTCGGTCGGCCTTTTTGTAGCGAAGGATACGAGAAAGAAATAGAAAGGGGGTTAGGGTTTTTGATTCGAGAAATTATAGGTTTACTTTACTCTTTACTTATTTACACGTGTTCCAATAGATATGTAGATTTTTAAAAAATATTAGAAAATTCGAAATTAAAAACTACTGTATGCTTATATTTTCAAGGATTTTGAGATCATATTCAGATATTCTGCTTTAGCTATCTCAATTTTAATTTATTTCAACTTGCAACTTATAAAGTATAATAAAAAGTATTCTTAGTCGGTTTTTAGGTCGTCAACAATGTAACTAAATTTAAGATAAAAGATGTATTTTTTCATTTTAGTCCTGTAATTTGATATTATTTTTTAAAATTGAACAAGTGTACAATTAAATCTTTCGGTCTCTTCAATTGCTCTCTATGTTTATCTTTCAATTCCGTTTATTTTTACTAACACGATATCCGAATCATAGTTCTACCTATTTATTTTTCTTACGATGGTTCTTCCAATAATCTTGATTACATCTAAACAAAAGAAGCATTTTTTCATGAGCTAAGTATTTTTATTCAGCTTTTATTTATCAATAAATTTTTTTCTTTCAATTATATATGATGAATGAATCAATGTTTTAGTTGTGATTACAAATTTATTCAGTTAAAGATCAATGGTCCGTCAATTCTATCTTAATTTAACTCTACAACAAAGCTGAGTTGCTGCAAAAGTTTTGACCATTGAAGGTTTTTATTTTATTTAAAGATCTATGCAATTAATTGATCCATCGCTTTTAGCTTTGTTCATACTTCCATTGAACTAAGTTCTTTGTTTTTATCCTAATGGTTGGTGAGTTCTTATTTGCTCACATGATTCCGTTTTGCTGTTGGTTTTGTTATTAATTCTTTTTCTTTTCTTTCTTCAAAATAAATTATCAAATTTGATTTTGAATTCAGTTTTCAAACATCTACCCGTGAAATCAATTTACAAATCAAATTTTCATATATTATTTGATAATTGAGTTACAAATCAGTTTTCAAATATCAATTTTTCAAGATTGGATCTAATATATTATTTGAGTGATACATAGAAATCAATCATTAAATTAGTACCTCACCATACTTTTGAGTAAGTTTTGAGAGAAGTAAAATATTATGATGATCCTAAAAAATTGTAAGTGGTTATATTTAAATTGTTATTGGTTTTATTTTGCACAAATATTAGAGTGATATAATTTTGACATTTGATTTGATTTCGAAGTAGTAATATTAAGAAAACAAAAAGGTTATTGATATACAATGGCATATAATTTTTAGTATAAAGTTTGTGATCCAATTAGTGCTTTCGATATTGCTTCTAAAATAATGCTTTCGATATTGCTCCTGAAGTAGCGATATGAAGAAAATTTTTATTGCCATATACATGATGCGCAAATAATATAATTTTTGGGATTCAGATTATATTTTGAATATGCTCATGAAGTAACATTTGAAAATTTTAGAGATAAGATGTCAATCTTGTTATTGAGCAAAATAATGATTGGATCCTTATTGGGAACAAAAAAAAAAAAAGATTTAAAATTGCTGGTTGTCTTTCAGAACCTCCTTCTTAGTCACCACAGGAGCAAAACCAAAGCGAGCAGGACCAGTACCCTTAGTTGTTCTATACCTTGCTAGAGAATGAAAAAAGTTGGCATCCGTTTCGACAACGAAAACACGGACAGAGAAAATCTTAGGAGTTTATCCACTTTCTCATCTCTCCTTTTAATGAGGGCGCGATGAATCGAAGGAATTTATCTTGAAAGGCCACACCTAGTCAGAGATATAGGATAAGGCCTATGGGTTGTTACTTTGACAATTCGTATCCCATTTCAGAGTTCGCATTGGAAGCATCAGGATCCGGCCGAAGGATTCGTCAGTTAGCTTGTTAGTGGGGTTTAGAAGGGGATTATTGGATTCCTTGAAAGCAGAGTTGGAGGAAGACTCTGGAGCTCCCTAACCTCTTCCTCAATTCCCGTTTAGGATTGAGTATTGGCCAGGTCTCACACTAATAAGCATAGGAAAAAGAAACCAGGGAAATGGTTGAACCACGAAACCGAATTTATTTGTGCCGTAAGAAGCATCGACATTACCACCAGGGAGTTGTTGATGTAATTGAATATGCTCTTACTGTTGGAGAATATTTGCAATAAGACTTTCTACCCGGAACATATTATAAGACATCGACACTTGGATTTTTTGATAGTTCCTTTGATCGATCCTTCCTTGAAGAGTCTGAAAAAAAAAAAAAGCTTCCAACCTTGCCTATTCCACGTGAAGATAATTCCAATAGAAGAATAGAAAGCATTTGTCTTTCTTTCCACTTCAACACCTAGCTTACTCCTTTCAGGATTATTGGTGGATAGGTAAGGACTTTCCTTTTCCTGTGCGATTCGGAGACGCTAAGGAAAGAACATCAAACTCGGAAGCAAAGACTAGAACAAGGAAGACAATCAACATGACGTCTCTTTTAGCCAAAATGCCTAAATCTTGGATCTCGATTTGCTTTTTTTTTATACTTTTGTAAGTTTGGATACCTTTTAATTACAAATTGAAGTTGAAGTACCTTTTTATTACAACGGGCAAAGTTGAGGTATCTCTGGTGAAAATAAGTTGGATTTTGAGAATGAGATTTAATGGAATAAATCATAAAATAAATCTAATTTAAATTTATTCAACTTTTTTTTAAAAGAAATTGTGAGATCATTTTATTCAAGTAGCAATAAATCCAAAATACAAAGTGGTGGAGAAACTCTCCAAATCACCCTATCTATCAACATGATGGAAGTTCAAACTAAACTATGAGCTACATTATTTGCAGAATACCTCACAAACACAATATTGACATCTCTCAATTCTAATAAAAGAGACTTACAATCAGAAATCAAAAGATCAAAAAATGAGTTATCATTGTGACTAGGATCAATAATAGCCTGAATATAAAGTTAAGCATCTAACTCTATAACCATAGAAGACAACCCTTCTTCCTTAACCCAACTTAGAGCTTCACGAATTGCCATAGCTTTAATGATGCAAGGCTCAAAATTACCCTGAATAGAAACCTGAAGAGCACCAACAAACTGCCCCTGGTCATCCCTTGCAACACCACCACAACTTGCATACCCATCAATAAATCGAGCACCATCAATGTTAACCTTCAAAAACCCAACCGAAAACCTACTCCACGCAACAACAGGTGAAACACGATCAGTCCCAACATTACCAGAATCTTGAACTAAATTCCAATCTCTTAATACATTATGGGCATTCCTCATTACTTGCCTAGAATCCAACCATTTTTGCTGCCATACAAAAGAATTCCAAGCTTCCCAAATAGTCCACAAAACCATCACCATCTCTCGAATATCCTCATCATGAAAAATAGAAATCAAATTACTAAACCAATCTGGAAAAAAATTACGACCATAAGCTCTATACCCAACATTAGACGCTAATCAACAATCCTTGGCATATGAGCAATTAACAAATAAATGCAACAATGACTCATGACAAAAATAACAATGACCATCCACTTGAATATTCTGACACTGCAAAGCAACTATGGTAGGCAACGCAAGCTCTCCAGGCAAAATTAATGCATTTCGTGATGAGAAATCCTCCTTAATTGGAGGAAAAGAAAAAAAAAGAAAAGAAAAAATAATAAAAATAGAAAATAAAAAGAAAGAAAAGAGAAAAAGAAGGAAACATAGATTGTTAATAAAAGAAAAAAAATTGAAAGGTGACGAGAGAAATACTCTAACTATTATTAGCATCAGTTTTAGTATAAAATGATATGTAATTTTCATTTGTAAATCATCTCAGAGAAAGAAAATCCAAACTTAATAAGTTTGAGAAAGTGTGTGATAGAAAAAATCCTCTTGAGAGATAAAACCAAAAGAGAGTTTAGCCACCATTATTATTGTATTCTGTTTAATTTTTCCTTAGTGAAATATATAGAATTATTTTTTGCCCATTTTATTTACACAAGATTGGGAAAAGTTAGATCCTGAAAGTGCCATATTTATTTATTATTCATTTATTTTTCGTCATCTTTTCCAACATTTCGGTGGGACCTGAACCCGCCACAGCTTAGCCCACACACATTGGAGCTAGTAAAACCTGCCGAGGAGAAGGAGAAATCATAGTCTAATGCTTATAAGCACTTCTAATAAAATAAACACCCTTCTGGTCAAAATGCCAAAGCCATGAATCAACAACAAGACGTCAACTTAAGGGAATAGCCAAGATATCATCTCTATCCACCTGTTCAAACAAAGAAACAATCAAATCCTTATTCCACCTACCATCAATTAGCAAATCTGAAACCAAAAGGACTGAAGAATTCTGTGGTCGTGGAGACAAACCCACATAGTTGGTACTGTAGGCAACCAAAAAGAATTCTGTGGACGCATAGACAAAACCCGTATAGTTGGTACCGTAGGCAACCATAAATCCTCCCATACCAAAATCGAAGAACCATTCTCCACACGAGAACAAACTCCCAGCCTAATAAAATCCCTGCATTCCCAAAAAATTTATTTAACATAATAAAATTATAGGATTTCCATTTTATAAAAAAAAAGGGATTTTTCTTAATATTATTTTGTAATACGATACTTGTCTAATAATACGTGTATAAGCTTTTTAAGATTATTATTATTATTATTATTATTATTATTGTAATTTAGATAAATTAATAATTTTTAAAAAAATTAAGCAAATGAAACATTACTTTGAAGTAAGAATAACTATTAACATGAAAAGTCTCTAAGAAAGGTGAAGTCATAAATTGACAAGTTTTAGCATTTTCAATTAAAAAAAATTGACATATTTTAAAATTCTTTTAGTTTTCTAATAAAACTATTTATTTCTTTGTAAAGAAAACTATTTATTTATTTTGTTTTTTCCTAAATTAAAATGTGTATTAATATTTGTTAAATTTAAATAGTAATATGCAAAATATACGAGATTTCCTCCTAGGAATATATAAGATACCCTCTAAAAATAAAATGAAAAGTTTGTGATAATTTTAAAAACACCTTCTATTTTTTAATTGTCTCTAACGCACCTAAGTTTATAAATTTCATTAGAGGAGACCTACCCGACTCAAACAAAGATTAATCTGGATGTGACTATAATTTAAAAGTGCCGCTCATAGTTGAGACATATTCGGGACACCTAGTTGTTAATAAAAAAAAACATCCAATTTGGGAACTGTGAAGGAAATCGAATGAAGATGAAAGTTTAGTGGACTTATTTTAGCAGACTCTGAATCATATGATATGTACGTGCAATCTCTTGTTCTCCTCAAAAGCTATTATTTTTCCTACAATTATTTTCCTATTTTTCTCAAAGTTTATTCATCTCTAATTTTAAAGACATCTATATATAGTGGATGGGAGCTGTAGTGCTTTGCAAAATCGAATGGGAGTGGGTGGTATTATTCGTGATGGCCACGGTAATTGGTTGTTGGGTTTTTCTTGTGGCTTTGAGCTTGGTAGTCCTTTACTTGCAGAATTATTGGCCATTCGAGAGGGACTTCGGCGTGTTTGGGATTCGGGAAAACGTAACTTGTGTTGTCAATCTGATTGTTTAGAGGCAATTAATCTTGTCACAACGGATACCGATGTCTCTTCTCATTGGGTTCGGGAGGTTATTGTGAGCATTCGTAGTATTATTCACAAGGAGTGGCAGGTGGAGTTTTGACATAT
>CATIWJ010124287.1:0-17499 GCA_949640765.1 Croton laevigatus | reverse complement strand
CATTTTGATTCCTTCTGGTTAGAGCATAATAATCCTTCAGAGCTAGAAGATGTTCAACAGGTTAGTGGTAGCATATTAGTAACTTTTATTTCTAGGGAATGCAGTAGTTGAAAACAAAGCCTCATTCTTTTCATTAATGTTTTTTTACTGCAATATGGCCATTTGATTAGTTTCACTTTTGCAGATTAGTGTTCAGGTTTTTGGCTATATTTTTATAATAAGTTACTACCATTGCTTTAAAGTACATCTTGTGTCCAGTTACGCTTTCACAGCTAAATTTTCCTCTAGTTTTAATTCAGTTTTCCCCCTGTACAGATGGTTGACCTTGCAGACATCGCCCGCTGTGTAGCAAGCACAGACCTCTCAAAGGAAGGTTCATTTGAATTTTTGCTTGCTTGTTTACACGATTTGCAGGATGTTCTACAGCACAGTAAGCTAAGAGCTCTTGTAATAGACACTTTTGGGGGGCGGATAGAGAACCTTCTGCGGTAACCTGATATTCATATATAATTTTTTCTTACAGCGCTTACCAAGTCCTTGAAATTTTGACCTCCTATTTCCTAATTACCTGCAGAGAAAAATACATACTTGCTTGTGACTCAATAGATGCCAAAAGTCCTACAAATGACGGCAAACAAAAAGAGAATTCTAGACTGCTGTTGGATAATGCATCACAAAGCAGTGCAATGTCTACTCCGGTACATTCATCACATAAAGACAGGACAAGCATTGATGATTTTGAGATCATCAAACCAATTAGTAGAGGTGCCTTTGGAAAAGTCTTTCTTGCCCGCAAACGGATAACAGGAGATTTATTTGCAATAAAGGTAATTAATCATCTTTTTGTTAATTTGTTCCTCAGTGAAACAAGAAAGACAGAAACTCAATTGAATTCTTTTAATTTTCCTTTGTTACATTTAAAATGACAAATTGAACCATGTATTGCTCAAACAGAACAGTAAACTAAATTTGACAACATAACATGGAAGAAAATGGAAAATCAGTCTGCTAGAGCAGAATGGCACTATACAAGGATAAATCCGAATGTTAGCGCCTAGCAGTTAAGTCTCGTAACGTGTTAATGCAAAACAAACATCACAATCACCATGCAATCAAAATGCTAATGTCTGATTCTTTTGGGTTTAGAATGTAAAAACTACCATGTTGAAGCATATAAGTCTGGAGGCCTTGGTATCTTGGCCGCCTTTTTCATTAAGCTTGAAGGTTGTGTGAATAGTAAAAAAAGGTGAAGAAGATTGCTAGCTAATATGCAGGTTGTACAAAGTTGCCTGTGTAGCTAGCAATTAAAGCTGAAAATATAGATCATAAATATGAGTTTGAAGTGTGATAATGTATTTTCCTTGATCTCTTTGTTCATCTGTGTTGTCAATATGATAGCTGTATTGATAATTCACAATCTTTGGTGGTTTGTTTTCATATAATATTTGAGCACCAACACATAGTTCTTGATTGAAAGCTTTAGTTTCACTGAAGATGCTCATTGCCTCCGTTGTTTCCCTATAAGAAGAAAACTACTCATCCACACATACACACAAGTGATAACAGTAAAAGCAGATTAGGAAACAGAGCCAGGTACTGCCTTGGCTTGATCCTTGATAATTACTGGTTTGCACGCCAGGGTTCTTTATAGTGGTTTCCTACTTATTTCTTCAATTCTCATCTTATGGAAATGCAAGCAGTTAAAATTTTTGCTTGTTTCTGTTAGACATCAGGTTAGTGATTGTTCGTGTATGTTACAAGTATAATGCTATGCTTTGCTTATACAGGTGCTCAAGAAACTTGACATGCTGCGCAAAAATGATGTTCAACGAATATTAGCAGAGCGTAACATACTAATAACAGTTCGAAACCCATTTGTGGTAATGTTCACCTCTAGATTACTTTCAACCATGATATATTCTCGGTCAAGTAGAATATACTAAAAAACATTGTCTCTGCCAGATAATTTTTATAATACCAGTTATTTTCATTGTACACATGTAGCATTTGGTTGAAGTTCCAGTCCTTGCATTCAATGCTAATTTATTTTCCCCTTGAAACAGTATGACATACCTCATATAGTTCCTTACAAAATGATGTTAATGTTAGCTTATCAGAAATTCTGAAGCATGACTTCAATTGCTTTGAACATAAATCGTGATCTTCTTGTTACAGGTTCGATTTTTTTATTCCTTCACCTGTAGAGATAACCTCTATTTGGTTATGGAATATCTCAACGGAGGTGATCTATACTCTTTGCTAAGAAAAGTTGGTTGCCTTGAAGAAGATGTAGCTCGTATATATATTGCAGAACTGGTTTGTAGGACTAAATAATAAGTGCCTACGCATACAGCATATTTATATTTGTCCATCTATTTTTAAACAAGTGGTTCTATCTGTTACAGGTTCTTGCTTTAGAATATCTCCATTCTCTAGGAATTGTGCACCGCGATCTGAAACCAGACAACATATTGATCGCACATGATGGTCACATCAAGGTCTGGCATATTTAAACTGTATGGTTCTATAAATTCTGATATTATAGATGGCCAGTAATTAACCATGATGCAGGAGCATGAAGTTGATTTTTTTCTAGGAATTCTATTGTTTTAGGATTTCTTTAGTTGTCTAGGAAGTTTCCCGTTATTTTCTGTTTTCTTATTTACTTAGGAGTTTTTAGTTTCCTTCTTTAATTAGGAATCCTATTTGGTATAATATTTTAATTAGGGCTTAAGAGCATCTTCAATACAACACGTTCTATTGGCTTATATGTATAATAAAATGAAAGGTGTCAAGGGAGATGTGGATGGAAGTCAATATATTGACTCCCAATTTAAAATTTCTCTCCAATGCAATACTTTGTATTTTATTTTTTTGTTGGAATTATGATTTAATATCTAGCCAATCACAATACATGATTAAATGTAGACATTGTGTAGAAGACCCTCTAGAAATAAAAGGTGAGCTTGACAATGTCAAGTCTACATAAGCTTCTCATCCAAAATGGACAATAGCATTGGAGAGTATTTTTAAGAAAAAATCTTCTATTTTTCTTATGTGGCAACTGAATTAATGCAATCCAAATTAGCATTGGAGATGCTCTAAGTATAGGTTACAGTGATTATAAAAATAGTACAGCTATAAGATATTGTTATAAGTTTTTCTATTCTTATTTTTATAAGAATAATTCAGACGTTCTGAATTTCTGTATTTATTGTGATATAACCTTATCGGGTCCTTTCAATCTTCCTAATCCGGCCTATCCGTTGAGATTTCCCTAACCCTAAATCCTTCCCTGTGTCAAGCCAATTGGGGTGTGAGATTAGTCCATGTTTTCTCATGCCCATATATATATCTGTTCAAGTTACTATGAACTCTTAAGCTAGATGCTATTCCACGTCTATTCTAATCTTTCCTGCGAACTTCTAATATACTTATCTAGAGTGTATTTTCTTGGGAGATCTATTTATCAATCTATGCATCTGATGCAGAACCTCTTTCCTTCTGTTTCCTGGTTAGAGCGTTTGACAGATTTTTCCTGCTTGGTCTCCATACCTCTTAGGTTTTGAGCCTTTTCTGCATTAACCTGTTATATATACTTGACGATTTACTAATGGTTGCTTATATTACCAGCTTACAGACTTTGGGCTATCAAAAATTGGCCTCATAAACAGCACCATTGAATTATCAGGACCCGAGATGAATGGACAAGTTGTTTCAGGTTCTCCTAACCCACACTCTCAACAAACAGAAGAAAGAAGCCAGCCCTCAGCTGTTGGAACACCCGATTATCTTGCCCCTGAGATTCTGCTTGGGTCTGAGCATGGTCTGCTTCTAACCTGAATTTAGATTTGTCCCAAGTATTTCTCTGTGTTGTATTTACTATTTATCTCTTGGTTGTTCATGCAGGTTATGCGGCAGATTGGTGGTCTGTTGGAATTATTTTATTTGAACTTATAACTGGAATTCCACCCTTTGCTGCCGAACGTCCTGAGGTACATTTTGGCACAATTATTTCTTTGATGGTTCTAAATTCTAGTGGTATAGAGCAGTGACGTATGTTAACATAATCATTTCAACGTTGTGCTCATTTTAGTCAAGCAAGCAGCATGAAACAAATTCTGTGCTGCCTGTTACACCATTGTCTGCATGTCTGATAAACATCTCACTATTCTGTTTACAAAGCCTTCCATCCTTGGATATTCACTTGACTGAGCTGCCTTTGGGCTGTATTATTACCTGTAAAATTGCAGAAATGCTACTTTTGGATTGGGTTATGAATGCAGGAAATGAGCAAAGTATAAAAAGTATCTCACTTTCTGTATCCACACTTCTTTGTTGGAAGGAGTTGTTAAATTATGATAGTGTAATCTGCAGAAGAGATGGATGATAAAGAAAATAGTGATCTTAATGTGTGATTCCTAATGATTATTTACTTAAAGTTGTGATTCTTGCATTGCTACATGTGCATATAGTAACTATGGTTACTGTTGATCTTGGCTGGCCTTGTCTTGTTTTCTCTGGAGTACATAATTAATTTTCCTATAAATCAACTCCAGTATCGAGAATGAATTCTTTATATTTCTTTGCTCTTCATTATGGCAGATAATTTTTGACAACATTCTGAACAGAAAAATTCCCTGGCCTCCTGTTCCAGACAGCATGTCTTTTGAGGCCCAAGACTTAATTAACAGGTTGGCAATTCTTCAGAATCTATCTAAGCAGTTGTTTGCATGTTTTGTAGGCTATGATTTCATAGAACTAGATAGGTTAATTTAGCAATACAAGGAAAATATAGTTATGACAGCATTAAACGTGACAAGCAAATGAAACTAAGCAAATTTTATCACTTCCTAGTTCATATTATGCATAAAATTTTCTATTTGTGGTTTGCTTTGTATTTGAGATTTATTGTAAAATTAATTAACATTTTTTCTTTATTAGGTTGATTACTCATGATCCAAATAAACGTTTAGGAGCAAATGGCTCAACAGAGGTTTGTTTCACTTTATAATCGTTGTATTTTATTCAAGAAACAACATTTTATTTGTACAACGATAACTTGGAAGGAACTTGCTGATTTTTCAGATTGGTGTTATAGGTTAAATCACATCCTTTTTTCAGAGGAGTGGATTGGGACAATCTTGCATTGCAAAAGGTACTGTTTATGCTTGCCCTAATGGATTTTAGTTTCAGAACCAAGGTGCACCATTTGTTCAGCCAGTGATTATTTTTGTCCTATTCTTTTCCATGGGTAACTTCACAAGGGGTTTAAATTGCAAGACTTGTCTGCTTGGTTATGCTCAAGCAATAATCTTGACTTCATAATTTTCTTCCAGTATCAATGTGTTTACTGTTCCCTATACACTAATAAGTTGAACTTCTTCATGTTGATAGGCTGTCTTCGTACCAAGCCCTGACAGTTTTGATGACACAAGCTATTTTGTTTCACGATTCTCTCAAATGTCTAGTGGAGTGCTAAATGATCAAAGTAGCAATCATTCTGATATCGATGCTTATGACTCGTCCTTAAATTCTGGAGATGAGGTAAGTACATAATTTATTGTAGAACTAGGTTCATTCCTAGGGGGTGTGTATCATCAGCATTAGGATACAGACGACGTCATTTATCTTTTTTCTATTTCCTTGTGTCACAGATGGATGAATGTGGTGATATGGCAGATTTTGATTCTACTCCACTTGATCTCTCCTCAATAAATTTCTCTTTCAAGGTAAAGCTTTTATTAATGCTTATTTTGCTTATACATCACATTTTCTGCTCAAAAGCCAGAAAAAACATGTTAAATTAGAATTTCCTTTTGCAGAACCTATCACAGTTGGCATCCATTAACCATGATGTTCTCTTACAAACTGGGAAGGATTCAGCGAAAAACTCTCCATCTAGAGTTCCGGACAGGTAGCTTCTTGTTTAGAAACGCGATAATTTGTTTACTGCTAGAACAGGTGAAAAAAAATCCACGTATTAGCCTTATAGCATGTAAATTCAGTTATACCATTATTTGTACAGAAAGCAACGAAATAAAAGGAAAATGAGGAATACTCTCTTTCACAATATGCTACTATTTTTCTCCAATTCAAACCACTTTTACAATGGTCAGTGGAGCCATTTAGAGTATAGGTCATGACTGTAAGACTGGTTTTACCTGATTGAATTTGGCAATGGCAACCACTGGCTTAAACAACCTTAGTTAACACATAATTGTTGCATTCAGTTCCCCATATTGTGGTGATAAAAATGAACACGTCAAATGAAATTCACTAGAAAGTAAATTTGAAAAATAAATTGATCCCAACTAGAAAACTTGCACAGCAAAGGGAATTGCAAGATTTCCAACAGAAAAGGAAAAGCTATGTGAAACAGAAGCTAAGTAAGTTGAACGGTGATTGCTGTACCAAGAGATCGATAACTTGTTATAGAAATTACTGTAAATAGCAAACTATAAGCAAACATGGATACTTGGTGGATACAAGTTTTAGATCTAAAGTTTTCTCATGAAATGAACGAACCAATAGCATCTCATCAGTGAACAAAAATTAGAATATAATAACATTGAAAATCACTTAATTCGATTCAATCTGTACGTTAATAACAAAAAAATTGCTTAAATTTGTCTATAATTGGGAAATTTCGCAAAATTCTTTCTTACTCGGCACATTGTAAGGGGTTTTTTCTTTTTTTTTTTTTCATCTGGCCCAAAAAATGAAGAAATATATGACTAAATGAAGTTGCCAAGAGTAAATACTGAAATTTCTCAGCTACAAAAGCCAACAGCAAAAATTACAATGCCAAATTCACAAAATAATGCTCAACTCACGGACTACTAGTTTTCAATATGTGCTAACTGAACCAGTAATTGAATTTGATTAAACAGGGATTGACAAACCCTTCTTCGCCATGCTATCCAGTACATCATTCAACGACTGACACAACCCCATAATCTGCTCAATAAGAACGAAATTGAAATTCATTAAAAAAGAACAGTCGAGCATCACACAAATCTATAAATCTGCAATAATCACCTGCTGATCCCATTGTTGCAACTCCTCCGTGTCGTCCTCAAAGTGAATTACAGCTTCCACCTATTATATAAGACATGTCCCCGTATCAATACAACATTCTAAATCGCTATAGAAACCGCCAACATATCCATAAAGCAATGTAGACAAAACAGGAAGCCCAAAGAACCAAAAGAATAAACTTCATTGACATATCGGCATAATTCATACAAAGGAATTTTTTGGAGTTCGGAAATAAATTCATCGTAAAATAAATGAACCATGCAAAGCAGGGTCTAGTTTCAATTTTTGTATATTGCAAAAATTATTATACAATAGATAAGGCCCTACAACCAACCTATATATAGAATTCGGATGTTGCAAATATTAAATTATTGGAAAATAATGAAAATTAGAGATGCAGATATGCACTTTCTTACCTGATCAATTGATCCCCTCATTCTGTCTTCGTAAATCATTCTTGATGCTATCTTTTCTGCCTGCAACCAGAAGTAATGTTAAACTTCTGATACAAATACCTAGAACCATCATGGCCTACGGAATACGGGGGAGAAAAGGGGAGAACTGATATCAAGATCAACACGAATCATAAACCAAAACTTGCAGACCTTGAAATAAAAGGAGCTGAAAGATCAATTGCTCCAGCAGTGTGTATATAGTATCACAGAACCTAAATAAGAAACTAAACAACCATCGAAGCTCCGTTCGAAGAAAAGGTTTCCTGTATACTTCATTCAATCAAAAAGGGGAATATGTAAATCCGGTTCCAAAATTTTTTATTTTTCAAAAACGGACACGCAGCAAAATTGAAAAGAAAAATTGACTCATTAAATTTGGAAAGCATTTTCGGTCATTTTATTAAAAAAGAAAACGGTCACTATACAATAGTTGTACAAAACCCGTAAAATAGTAATACAACAACTATATAATAATATAGTAGTTGTACAACACCTATACGATAGTTGTGCAAAAAATGTATAATAAGTCTGAAATTTTTTTTTTTTTTAATGCTTGTACAAAAGCGGTACAATAATTATACAAAAAGTATATAATAGTTGCACGTGTCTTATTTTTTTATTTGAGACCTTTTTGGTTAAATAAATTAATAGTGTCCTTTTTTGTAAAATAAATTAATCAAGCATCCGTTTTCCTCTAGGTTACCATTTTTAACTTTTTTGTGGACAATGAAACTCTTTTGCTAATTATTTTAATTGTTAAGACCGTTTTCCTAAGACCCCCAAAAAAAACTTGTACATTTTGTGGTGCAAGATTAAATAGTAAACAAAGTAGGGACTCAAAAAAAAAAACACAACAGCAAACAGTGTCCAAGAAAATCTTGTAATTAGAAAATCAAAGTAATTGTACATTTTGTACTGATAAAAAGCGTAAAACAATAGATGAAGTACAAGACTATCTAAAACTTTAAGAAATTAGAATAAGGAATGTACCTTGTGCGGAGGAATTCCCAGCAAGGTGCCCAACTCATCAAAACTATGACAAAGATAATAAAACAGAACATGAGATTAGTACAAACATAACATAACTAGCATTCTAAGGAAAATGAAATACAAAAAGCATCATAACCCCAACCTTATATTTGTGTACAGTTTACTTGCACTCAGGAGATTATGCTCAATCATGGCACGATCAAGAACAGTGAAATTGTCTGGCAGAAGAGCTTTCTGTTGATTCGCCAAAGAAAAAGCACTCATTATAGCTTATAATGTTGCAAGATTGTGATATCCAAAAACAAAAGAAAACTTAATTTATAACCTGATGTGCTTTTAGCTCTTCAGCAAATGCATCAATTTCTGGTTTTCTCAGAATTCTCTCTAAATAAACCTGATAAATTTTGTACAGGATTCCAATTAGTAGAAATTATAAGGTAGTAGGGGAAAAGCAAAAACGAATCTAAATAAATTGATCATAGATGTAAATAGAGATTGAGAAAACCTTTTGTAATATAGGATAAATTTTTAGCTTAGAGCATCGTTCATCCTGAAATGAATCAATACAAGTCAGTATTTCTTGCAACAATATAATGTAAATTGAATTAACATGCATGCATTTCCTATCAAGAAAACATGTTTACCTTGTACAAAGTGGCAAGAACACCTATCATGAAAGTATGATTAAAAAGTGGCAAGAACACCTATCATGAAAGTATGATTACCTTGTATAAAGTGGCAAGTACACGAGAACGCTGAGGACCTGCTGCAGCCAAGATAGTGCATGTCACAGCAGCAGAGAGAGCTTGTTCCAATGCTTCCTCATCAATAGTTCTACAATAAACGTAACAGAAAATTATTAACTTTGTTCCATGTGCTTTTTAGATGCCAAATTGTGTAAATAAGAATTGGTAATGACAGTCTAGCATATCCCAGTCTTTATTTTTGTTCAAACATGAACAATCTTTTTTTTTTTTCATGGAAGTGAAAACACAAACAGGAAATTGGAAACTCACCAAAGGAAGTGCATGAAAGGAGGAAAAAATTAAGGATTCTACAAAAATAAAAAATCATAATCTTTGAGAAGGATGAGTGTTCAAAAGAGCAAATGAAAAATGAAATATACTTCATGGTAGAAATAAAGAAAAATCTACTTTATTTTATGGTTTTTAAGTTACTCGACCTACAATCAAGACAGTTAATTTGGAAAAATTCAAAGCCACAACTGTCTGCAGTAAACTGAGAAGCAATCAGCAATGCACAGTCACCTTAGGCAGAAGCAGAAAAAGATTCAATGCTCTTAAGTAATATAGAAGTCAGAAAAGATTAACAATCAAATACACTGCATTTGAAAATCTGATACAAGTATAAATAATTATTTTCGGAACAAAAATACAAGAAAATAGTGTTGTTTTACATACTCGTCTCCTATCTTCCTCTTCTCAATTTGAGATATATCATAATAACGGAGTGCAGCTTCTAAAAATTTTCTCTTCAAATCCAAAATCCTTGCATAACAAACCTTCAAATAAAATAGAACACATCAATCTTAAATAAACAATAAAATTTCACTTCATAATTGCCTTCAGAGAATATAAAATGATGTTAAACCTTGTATTGTAAGTTCAATACTTCATGCTGGCTGTTGCTAACCAAAAATGAGGCTTTGTTGATGAAAGCTTCTGCATTTACTGCATCATCATCCTACAGAATAAGCAAGCAACAAACATATCAGAGATATTTTATAGACTAACAAAAGTAAGATTAGAGTGGTCCTTGAATTAGAAGGGGCATTGGAACATAGAGAACCCATTCAAGTTCTATAAAATCTAAATTCTAAAATATAAAAACCATACTGCTGCTTAATTTAGTGAACAAGAAATTGCAAGGTCATGATCAGTAACTGTAATAATTCAAAATAGATACAGGATTCAAAGCTAGGCCAGCATGTGTCAATAAGCCATAGTATGAAAATCCCAACCATAATAATGCTAAGGTCTATAGAACAATTATCCATCTGGCAGCAGATATCACTTCCATACATCCAATAAAAGGTTTGATGGTATCCCATTTCCACTGCATTTTGCTAATGTTTCAGCTTCTAACTAAAAGAAGCACTTGTTTTATATGGGTACCAAAAGAGAAAGGCAATCCATCAAATTATATATTGGATTAACATTCAAAATGAAGCCAAACAGCCAAAAGGAGATGAAGTCAGCACCTCAAGGTATAACCGAGCAATTTGAACACACTTCGATAACCTAAATGTATCATCAACCACCCTGTTGAAGAAACATATTTTGTCAAACATGCATCAACCATACAAGAAATATACTACTTCCCTTCCATGACAAATACAAAAGAATCTTACTCTCGGACCTCATTCCAGAGTCTAAGTCAATGCCACTGAGCATCTGAGCTGCTTTTGACCATTGTCGTTCAGACTCGTAAAGCTCAGCAAGTTTTTCTCTAATTACTAACACCTGAAATCCACAGAATTGTACAACTCCTTATTTGCAGAAAATACTTTAATTAAAAAAAAACACACACACACACACGCACCTCCCCAGGAAACCAAAACCAGAAAAAACAAGTGCTGTAAATTAATTATAAAGTGTAGTTTCTACCAATTGAAAAACTCATGCGAACCATTCACACCATAACTAAACCCAAAACTCGAAAGGAAACCAATTAGGCTGAAGATATCTTGGCTAGAACATAAAATCAAAATTTGGGGGAAAATCATCAGAAGCATGACAATGTTGCACATGGAGTTCCATTCTAAAGCAAAAAACAACTAAAGAAGCCATTACTGGATGAAGCCAATTAACAAATAAACTATCTAAAACAGACCTGTTCTTCGAAGGAAACAACCCGAGGTTGAATCTGAGCAAGTGTATGATGCGCAATCTCTTTGTGAGTCTCCGGTTGCAATCTCCCCAATTCCTGTGCAAAAGTCTGCAATAGCTGCCTAGAAACAACCAAGGGCACATCATCCGACAACACTGAAAATCATTTTGAAACAATTACTTCCAATAAAACCACAATCAAAACCAAAAACCCTAGCTGAAGAGCAAGAGAAAGTACTATGATCGATAAACTTCTTGGCCTGAACGATGTCGTTTGAAGAAATGACAGAAGCGAGAATGTGCTTATACTGTTCAATCTTCTGTCGCTGGTCCGTGATAGCCGAGGCGCTAGCTAAGGCACTTTCCATGGTTAATAATAGTTTGATTCCTCTTCTCCCTCTTTTTCTTCTTCTTCTCCAATTAGGGCTAAACCCTAAAACACAGAAGGACCCTTTAGCTTTCTTCTGGGAGACGTCTCGGCCTCCACTGCTATACTACTGCGGTGTGAGGGAGAGGAGAGCTGAGCTGTGATCGGTGCTTTTTATACGACACGACCCGTCGACTTATTGGCGTTTTATTTTGCTAGCAAATACAAAAGACACATGTGTTTGTCTTTTTTGTTTTTTTCGTTTTTTTTCGTGTTTTCCTTTCATTTAACCGAAGGGACGTCTAGGAAAATTAAATAAAATCGAAATGACGTGTTGGAATTTTACCTATATACACGTATGTGAATTTTATTGCATTTTTTGGTTTCTGATTTGGCATTTTTTTGTCCATTTTCAGATTGGTGCATCACAAAATTGAAAATTAAAACATGATGTTATTTCTAATTGTGGCTATCTCTATGGATTTTAATCAAATATGTAACACCCTAATTTTTTAATATTAATTTTTAATTAAAAAGAATTAAATTGAAAATAAAATTTATTTTGAAAGGTATTTTTAAAATTTTGATCCATAGGTATTTTGGTAAATAATTAAATAGTATGAGGGCAATATAGTTCAATTAATTTATGTAATTTGTTATTATCAAAGCTTTCAGTTTTTAAGATATTAATTTATGTAATTTATCTCATGTCATTCTGTCTAAAAAAATATGTTATTTTTTAACAATAAAGTACCAGAACAGACATTTTCTCCTCTTTACCTTTAACAACGGGGATCAAAGTATAATTTTTCACAATAAACAATAATTTTTCACACTAAACAATCAAAATATGTTTACAACAAAAAATTAAGTAAGTAAATATATTAATTTGATGCTCTTTCTATGAGCATTCAGAAACAGATTTTGAGTATTTAGCGTGAAAAATTACACTTTAATCACTGCTAATGTATTTTATTTTTTGGTCCTTGTTGTTAAAAAATAAAATCTTTTTAAAACAGAATAACTTGAAAGTATAATATCTTAAAAACTAAATGACTTGAGAGTATATTTTAAAAAATAAAATGACCTAAAATTATATTTACTAAAATACTAAGGACCTGAAAGATAATCTCCATTCTTTATAGCATAAAACTATAAATCAAATCATACTCATTTAATTTGCTCTAGAGGATATTGAAAATTTTGATGCCTATAATTTTCAAACATACATATACATAGTGTTTAACCATCTTTTTTTTCTTACAATTGAGTTGCTTATTTTTTTTTAAAAAAAATTGCAATTTATTACATTCGAATGGTGTAGTATGTAAAAAAGTTGAGTTAATGATTTCCTCCCTGCTTGCGGATGCAACATGGCATTTTTAATTAACATGGAGAGGATTTAAATATTACTTTTTTGAGAATTTATTAGTTTATGATGTAACATTTTTAGTTAACGTATCGTCCATGTGTCCCTCAATTTCTCAATCGGATATGCACTAAAATGGCCATATCATATTTGTGCTAAGCTTCTATCAAAATGCAATGTTGCTCTATGTTGGGTATTTTTAATGTAACAAAGTTTGAAGCTTGACCAATTTAATGCAAGAAAAAAAATTTTGGTACCATATTGAAATGCAGTAAAAGTTAAGGTATCACAAATTAAAATTAGCCATACAATTGAAAGGACAATTTGGGTCTCAACTTTTACACTCAACAATAAGGTTGACTTGGATAAGTGAGTTCCAATTAACAATGACAAATGAATTAGAATAGAGACGAAAAAATAAAAATAACCATCTTTAAACCAGAAGGCTTAGTACAAGTTGGTAAAAAAAATTAGGTATTTGTTATTAATTTTCTTCTTAAATGACATTTTCAGCATAAATTTTGGATGAAAGAAAAATTTCAACACTTTTTCAACTTTTAAACAATAATTGAGGATAATTTCATCATATTTATTTTTCATAATAGACTTAGAACAGAGACATTTTTATTCATTTTACTACTGTTTTGGGACTTAAAACGGCTGTCTTTTCTCAAAGATATGCTAAATTGTCCTGAATTATGCGCTTAGTGTTTATTTTGTCTCAAAATTTAAAAAGTACTGAAGTTATCGATTAATCCAAAATTGAAACTAATTGACCCAAAATTCGTACTGAAAACGTATTTAAGTGATAATCATTCATTTCCTCTGATTGAAAGAAAAGGAGAATAATCAACTAATTCTAGCTCTGCCTCACCACAAAATTACATAAAAACCCATCTTAATATACATACAACATTATTCAATAAATAAAAACCATCAATATTGTAATTATCTTGGAAGCTCCTCTCCATGGATTCCTGTTGCTTTTTAATCCCCTCCATGGATTCCTGTTGCTTTTTAATCCCCAAGGTTGCTTCTTGCCGAATCCCAACAAACAACTGCAATAAAAGAGAAAAAAATACTCAGAAATTTGGTCAAAAAACCAAATGTTACAGCAAACAAATTAAATGAAAAAGGGAATATCATGCCTTTCTTTATGTTTATATCTGGTATAAAATCTAATAACAATTTTTACAAACCATACATAAAAAAAAAAAAAAGAAAAAAAAAGCTCAGATCTAATAAGAAATCCTTAGATCTAATAAAATACCACACATAACTTAAAAAGGGAGTAATTTTGGCCAAAACCATTCCCGACCCCTTAAAGTATCTAATTTTTTTACTTAAGGCCTATCAGCAAAGTAATAACACTTTTAAACCCTTAAAGTATGCACGTGAATTACACGAAACTCATTTTTAACAAAGTTAAAATCGCGTGTTTTACAAACGAAGGACGATCGCATGACGGCTAATTCAATCTTAAGTGGGCTGCTCTTAATCCAGTTGATTTCAAGAGAGGACTATGCAAATTCAAGGCCACTGATTCGCCTCTTCCGGTACCTTTTTTCTTTTCTTTCTCTTTTCTCTGTTTGGTTAGCTACTGAGAAAATGCACCTCAGTTACTTGGAAATTTAAATGGGTTCTAACTAGTTTGCATAATTGGGTTCCAAAATGAGAAGTTTTATTATTCCAAAGATGCATTTTGTCGAATAGGTTGTAAGAATGGGCTTTGGTTGCGTTGGCTATAAAGTTTTTGCTCCTTTAGTTTCCAAATAAGTAATTTAGCTAAAAGGATTTTTAATTTCTGGTTTTAGACTGTTCCAGGGCATGATGTAGCTGGGGTGGTGGTAAAAGTCGATAGTCAAGTGAAAGGACTAAAGGAAGGAGATGAAGTATATGGTGATTTAAGTGAGAAGGCATTGGAAGGACCTCAACAATTTGGTTCACTAGCTGAATATACTGCTGTTAAAGAGAAGTTATTGGCATTGAAACCCAAAAATTTGGATTTTGCATAGGCTGCTTCACTTCCTCTTGCCATTGATTAATTTGATAAGCCAAATAGAAACATATATTCTATATTTTGCATTTTAATACCTACATAAAATCTCTGTGCGCTTGGTGCAGCTCGCAAAACATGTATTTGGTGCTTTTAGAGTTGCAACTACTTTAAGCACTATACATTTGGAGTTGTTGAAGAGTTTAGGTACTGATTTAGCCATTGACTACACTAACTGGTAAGATTTTCTGCTCATTGCTTCTTTTCGGATAATATCATGAACATAAATGAAGGATACAAGTAGCTGTAATACATTTTTTTGTAATATAAGTAGCTCTAATACAGTTCAGTGCGATAGAGCAGTAATACATTTTTTTGCTGCCTCAGAATGTATTTCAGTAATGGTTTTGGCTTTGACCTGCAACAATAAGAGAATCAATACAGCAACATTTGCCATTCAACTATGAAACAAAAAATTTATGTCCTTGAAGCATACCTCCTCACGTCTAGGAACCCAGTTATTTGAATGTAGATCAAGAACATCATGAATCATGAATCTCAATCGAGGAGCCAGGTGAGGGTTTGATGCCAATTCCTTCAGGCGACTAACGTATATATCATTTATCCGTTACGACTTTAGACTCTCATCAAGCTGCTTCCCAATAGTGTTGAAGAATTGACATATGGCCTCTACATTTTCCTCAGCAGGACAGACTTTGTCATCAGGTCCCAAAAGCTCATGTATATGTACAAAGTAAACATCAACAAGGAATATATAAGAAAAACACCACCACCTCATCCATTCATCTGGAAGTCTAAACAGTTAAGTTTCTAATTTAACCTTAACAATATGATGAACAATTTTCTCAGGAACAATTTTCTGCTTCAGAAGTTCCCTAATCAGTCTGATATTTCCAAAAGTGCGAAGCCTGACCAATCTTTCATTGTCTCTACGTTCAAGCTCTTGCTCAGGAGATGTCATCTGCCTAACTTGCTCCCTTGTCATTTTCATCTTTCCACATCGAAAGAAAAAGAAAAAAAGTGAAAGTGAGCTTTTTTTCCCCCCCTTATTTTGTCAATTTTAGGGCCATGTGGCCAAAACGGCTGCGTTTTGTTCTGTAGTCGGCCCACTAAAACGCTTGATTAAATCTGTCACGCGATTGTCCTTCGTTTATAAGACATGCGATTTTAACTCTGTTAAAAATGGATTTCGTATAATTCACGCACATACTTTAAGGGTTTAAAAGTGTTATTACTTTACCAATATGCCTTAAGTAAAAAAATTAGATACTTTAAGGGGCCCAAAATGATTTTGGCTGAGAAATTTTCAGCAGTATACTTTACATTAAATGAAGAACAGAGCATCAATAAAAGAAAACGCAACATTTGAACCTAAAAAAAAAAAACCACACTGATGATATAACCCCTATAAGCACCAGGGTTAGATGAACATTGTCTGGGCCTAATGAAGGCCCATAACCGATTTGAACCCAGTCCATTAGTCGGAGTCTGGAGGTCAGCACTTGATGACTGACCCCCAGACAGTCTGATCAGTACCTAGGGCTCATGTAACACCCCAACTCACCTTACGAATAAGACGAGCTCAAGTGTTACAGAGCCGTTTACTCACTATTATATTTCTTAAATAAATTAAAACACAAAGCTATTACATAATCTCACTCATATACATGCCAATTATATTAAATAAAACAAATACCAAAGAGATTACTTGTCTGGGAACTTTCCTTGCTCTTGCTGCTCCTCCTCCAAATCGTCTATTAACGGACCTACGAGTTACAGGAAATAACTCGCTGAGCAACTCCATGCTCAGTGGGTACATATATAATTTTTGCAAGTAAAATAAAACATTAGCTTTTTAAGCCAGTTGACAAATTCGTTTCGTGTAAACCTCTTTGTATATATTTTAAAACAGGAAAAACAACCTTCATTAAATCGCAAATTCATTTAAAATCAACATTTTTCAGACAATTTAGTTATTCCTTTGCTCTATTGGTTCGATAGAACTACCAAAATAAGTCTAGGGTTTTTCATCGGCCATAGATCGTGGTCGTAACCATAACTATGCCGTTCTGTCAATTTATCATTTTATGGGAAAGGGCCATAGATCGTGGTCGTAAACATAAATATGTCGTTCTGTCAATTCATCATTTTATGGGAAAAGGCCATAGATCGTGGTCGTAACCATAACTATGCCGTTCTGTCAATTCATCATTTTATGGGAAAGGGCCATAGATCATGGTCGTAACTATAACTATGCCTGTTTCATTATTTTCATATGCTGCGCAGAATTTTCTTTACCATATGTCATGACGTATCCCTATCTCTAGGTTTCCATAGACCAAATAAAGCATTAAACACTTATCATACACAATCTCAATATATATATGTTTAAATTCACAAACTCAAGTTTG
>CATIWJ010124202.1:0-12982 GCA_949640765.1 Croton laevigatus | reverse complement strand
ATTCATTATTTCTTTCATCTATTTGGCAGAGAGGAAGAAGCTACAAATATATCAAAAGAAGGGGGCTGCATATCAAGGTAATTAAGTTTCTTTTAGGCAAGTTATGTTAAAAATGGTAGCGAATTAATGGTTATTTTTATTTAGCTAAAAAGAAAATCATTATTTAGCAGATTTCTTTGCAGTATTTTATTAAAAATTTGAAAATTTCAGGTAATTCATTATTTCTTTTATCTATTTGACAGAGGAGAAAAAGAAGATAATAATACATTCAAACAAGGGGGCTGCATATCAAGGTAATTAAGTTTCTTTCAGGCAAGTTATATATAAAATGGTAGCTAATTAATGGTTATTTTAATTTAGCTTAAAAAAAATTCATTATTTAGCAGATTTCTTTGCAGTATTTTATTAAAAATTTGAAAATTTCAGGTAATTCATTATTTCTTTTATCTATTTGACAGAGGAGAAAAAGAAGATACTAATACATTCAAACAATGGGGCTACATATCAAGGTAATTAAGTTTCTTTTAGGCAAGTTATATTTAAAATGGTAGCTAATTAATGGTTATTAGACCTGGCCATGGGCCGATTTTGACCCAGGACTGAACCGAAACCAAACTATTAAAAATCAAACCGAAATTGTCTTAGTGGTTTCGGTTATAAAACCCAAACTGAAACCATTATAAAGTGGTTCGGTCTCGATTCAAATATTTATAAAACCGGAACAAAAATCGGAACCGTTATAAAGTATGGCTCCTGAATTAGTTGAGATGCAAGAATGTGTTGATGATTGGGCTAGAGTGGAACTTAGAGAACAAGAAATTGCTAGTGAATTTTATAAAGATGATGAAGATCTTTATGATTTTACAACCGATGACTCTTTTAATGCAAGTATATCTGAAGTTCATTCTGATTGAGTAATAATAAGACAAGTGAAATTCTATTTAAATTTAGACAATTTTCTTTTTTTTTTTTAATTTTCATGTATTGAATAAAAATATTAAAGTTCATATATTATTGAAATCTTATTCTAATATATTTGTCTTTTGTTAATAAATAAAATGAATCAATATCAAATTATATAAAACCGAAATCGAAACCGTTAAAAAACAAAATCGAAACTGTTCAAAACCGAAACCAAACCGTCTTTATATGGTTCAGTTCCGGTCCTATTATTTTTTAAAATTGGAACCGTCGGTTTCAAAACCGAAAACGGTGGTTTTTGAACTGTGGCAAGGTCTAATGGTTATTTTTATTTAGCTAAAAAAAAATTCATTATTTAGCAGATTTCTTTGTAGTATTTTGTTAAAAATCTGAAAATTTCAGGTAATTCATTATTTCTTTTATCTATTTGATAGAGGAGAAAAAGAAGATACTAATACATCCAAACAAGGGGGCTGCATATCAAGGTAATTAAGTTTCTCTTAGGCAAGTTATATTTAAAATGGTAGCTAATTAATGGTTATTTTTATTCAGCTACAAAAAATAAAAAATTCATTATTTAGCAGATTTCTTTGTAGTATTTTATTAAAAATTTGAAAATTTCAGCTAATTCATTATTTCTTTTATCTATTTGACAGAGGAGAAAAAGAAGATACTAATACATCCAAACAAGGGGGCTGCATATCAAGGTAATTAAGTTTCGTTAGGCAAGTTATATTTAAAATGGTAGCTAATTAATGGTTATTTTTTATTTAGCTACAAAAAAATTAGTTATTTAGCAGATTTCTTTGTAGTATTTTATTAAAAAAAATTGGAAATTTCAGGCAATTCATTGTTTCTTTTATCTATTTGACAGAGAAGAAGAAGATACTAATACATCCAAACAAGGGGGCTGCATATCAAGGTAATTAAATTTCTTTTAGGCAAGTTATATTTAAAATGGTAGCTAATTAATGGTTATTTTTTTCAGCTAAAAAAAAATTTGTTATCTTGCAGATTTCTTTGTAGTTTTTCATTAAAAATAAAATAAAAATTTCAGGTAATTCATTATTTCTTTTATGTATTTGGCAGAGGAGAAGAAGATAGAAACACATCAAAGCATGAGGGCTGCACTTAAAGGTAATTAAGTTTCTTTAGGCAAGTTATATTCAAAATGGTAGCTAATTAACGGTTATTTTTATTTAGCTATAAAAAAAATTTATTATTTAGCAGATTTCTTTGTAGTATTTTATTTAAAAAAAATTTAAAAATTTCAGGTAATTCAATTTCGGAGAGGGGAAGAAGATACTAATACATTAAAACATGAGGGCTTCACTTCAAGGTAATTAAGTTTCTTTTACGCAAGTTATATTTAAAATGGTAGCTAATTAATGGTTATTTTTATTTAGCTAAAAAAGCATTCATCATTTAGCTGATTTCTTAGCAGTATTATGTTAAAAAAAATTGAAAATTTTAGGTAAGACGTCGTCCAGAGTTACTCAGAGTCGAAGCGAATATTGCTGCGCATTTATTATATATAAATAGGAAATCAAAAAATTTATAAAGAGAAATAATATGAAATTTGTTAAACTAATTCTTTTAATTGTACTTCCAATTAATATAATTATTTTTTGGAAAGGTCGCCCTAATTAATTTTTGGAATTTAATATAATTATTAAAACTATGCTGTTATCCAAAAACTTTTCCAAAATTATAATGTCAAAATAAAGAAGTAAGTTTTTTATTTATGAGAATCTCATAAAAATAATTTAAATTAGGTAATTATTTATTTGTCACTAAGTACGCTGAAATTAAATAATTTTTTGGATTAAAATTACTATATTTGTTTGAAATATCATTATGAAGATTAGTGTGTTGTTATAAAAATAAATTATTTGACTTATTTTCTTACTTTAAATATCAAATTGAGTATAATTATTTATATTATTATTATCATAGAAATAAATTTTTAATTTATGTAATTTCATAAAAATCAATTTTATTTATTTCTTTAACAATAATAAAAAATTATCAAATTTTAATTTTATTATTAAAAATATATTATTATGAAAATTGATGTACCATTTTAGAAATAAATTATCTAATTTATTTTTCTTTAAATATAAAATTTATTATTATTATTATTATTATTATTATTATTATTATTTAATAAGTGTATAATGATAAAAAATAAATTATTAATTTATGAGAATCTATTTATTATATATAAATAGAATAACCTATTTGCAATTTTTAAAAATAACATGAAACACTCAAAAAAAAATTTTAACTAAAATTTAATTTAATGTGAATTATATATTTAATAATAAAATCTTTTACATTTAAAAATTTTGAATACATAATTATCATTCAGAAATTCTATATTAATTATTAAGTAAAATATTCTATACAAATTCAGAATTATTCTTCTAAAATTTAGCAAATTTATTAAACTTTCCATAAACTATACAAATCATAAATCCTAATAATATTATATTAGACTCAAATATTTTATTTCCGCATAAATATATTGTGTCTATTACAATTATCCATAACTATTTTACTAATCCTTCACAATTATAGCCTAAAAAATTGAATTTACTATAGTTAATCATAATTGTTGCCGACAATTAAGCATGTAATTTAGAAAACATAATAAACATTTGATTATAAGTAGCTTATAATTAGGGGTGGTAGCACCACAATCATAAATGCCTACTATGAAAGTATTGAAGGAGTGAAGATTTGTAAAAAACTTACTTTGTATATTTTTACTATCATAGATTGTTTTTTTTTTTTTTTAATTTCTTCTTCTTCTTTTTTCTTTTTAGAAAGCCAATGACAAAGATATAGTAATTTTAATTGCTTGTCAAACAATTTAATATCATTTTGATTATGGCTGCAAATAAGTTGCTATATTTTATTTATTTTTATGTATTAATTTATAATTTATTTTTGTGTATTTAAAATTTTTTTAAAATAATTTATTTATTTATTTTATACTAGATTCATCTTTTAACATAACGGTAACTGAAAAAATTTTGATTCCTGATAATTATGATCTTTCCAAAAAACTATTAAATTTACCACTATTACTTAAAGAGTTAGAGATTATAAAGTTTCTAAAAGGATGGAAATTCATACAATGACAATGTTAACTAATTATATAATTTGTTTCAACAATAAAATTTAAGATATAATTAGAAATGATTGATTTTTAGAAAATGAGTTATATACATACTAAATTTTTTTTACCATATTAATGTTATGTATAATTTGAAAATGAGGATATTTCTAATGACTTTTTATTTAGTTTATGTTACTAAAATCTTAATAATAAGACCCTTGAATTCAATATTTATTATTATGTTTTGCTAGGATCATAATATGTATTTTTTTTAAAAAAAAATTTAAATATGGTAAATCTTAATATGTATTAGGAACTATGAAAAACTTATATATTTTCAAATTTTATCAGTAGATATTCTGATATTCCGTACATGTCATAAGTCTTAATAGTTTATTCTTCTTCTTCTTCTTTAAACTTTCAGTCTATATCATTCTTACAATTATTCATAGGAATTTTATCTTTAAAATCATTTTCACACAATTTTAATGATTCATTCTACGGAAATATAATATTTCTCAGATCTACATTGTCAAGTCAGTTTCTAATTTTCACTTTTAAATATATTCTTATTTTTTTAATTCAAATTTAATCACTTTTCATAGCTATTTTCAATTTAAATTTATTTTAATATATGATATAGAAATTTAATGCGTAGAAATTTGCATATTTTATGAATTTTCATTGAATTATACTTTTTATAATAAATTATATTTTAAATTCATATATTTAATTTTTTTTATTTGGCTTTTAAAAATATAGAATGAAAATTTTAATTATCAATAGATTTTATTGAGTTAGAAAATTAGGTTGTATTTTTAATATTAAACTATTATATTAATTATACTAATGTAAGTTTTCTTTTATCATTTAAACCTAAACAATAATTTTAATTTTATACATAATATATTATTTTATAATTATGCTAATTTTATTTCATCATTGATATTACTTAAAATTATATTAATTGTCTAAAATTATGATTTTTTTTTGACAAATTCGAAAATTAGAGCTTAAAATAATGAGTTTATTATAACTACCATAATTATTATAATAATGACTAATATGGTTTTATTTACCTAAAATAATTGGTTCATTCAAATTTTCTATACCTACCATATCCATAAAATCTGAATGCATATTTGAGTAAAGTTTTAATAGAATAAAATAAATTAAACAAATATATTAACAAAATTTTTAAAGAGAAATATATTAACAAATTATCTGTGGTTGGGACCCAGCAATGTCCAAGTGAAAAGAGTTCGAATCTTCTCTCTACATTCGAATGCATGAGTTATATCTATGTTAAAAAAATAATAAAAAATTTTCTATTTAAAAAAAAAAGTATGGCCTACTTTTAGAAACAGCATAAAATCAAATATTTGATTATTAAGTAATTAATTTTTAAATCTAATTAATTTCAACTAAGTACAATTTAATTTATACTTAGGTTCTATAAAATTATAATTATTATTACTATTATATAAATGTTTCTTTTTTTTTTCCAATAACTAAATCAACTCAAATTTAGCACAACTGATTTTCTAATTTATTATTTTAAATAATATTAAAATATTTGCTACTATAATTACATAAATTACGATAATAAAATAATTGAATTAAATACTGAAATTATTTTAAATTGAATTTAACAAATTTTAGCTAACAAAAATATAATTCTTAAAAATTTTTACTTTCTATAATAAAAAAAAGAAAATATTAATAATAATTATGAGATGAAATTTCAAATGTGCACATACACAAAATTTATAATTTTTCTTATTTATACTCTTAAAAAAAAAAACTTATTTTGAATTTTCGGTTCTTAATATTCATTTCTTTAATGACAAATATCAAAGTTAATAAATTTCTATAAGAATTAGTGAAAAATTCTTTAATTTTCATTTTAAAAATATCAATGATAGCAAGCACATGGGTAAAACAAATAAAAATAGAAAAAAAAATATTAAAGAATTTAAAATTTAAATATGGAAATAAATTGACATATAATAAAGAATAATTATACATTACCTTATCCCATTATTTTTTTAAATTATTCTCTTATTTTTTCCATTGACTTAAATTCAACATTAATTCCAAAAGAAATAGTAATAAAATAGAATCAGGAAATAATATTTTTATTGTTAAAATAGAAATTTACATTATATTTTAATAATAAGAAAATAATTACCAAAATATTTAGATTAATATAAATAGCAAATAAATGTATTTATTGCACAATTTTATTACATTAAATCATTATGATGAAAAATAATTTATGAAATTCTAATAATATATTAATTTATTAATATTAATAATATTAATAAATTCAACCATACATTTTAAAAAGTTCAATGATTTAAATAAGGAAAATCATTTTAAACAAATTAGCAAATGGATTTGTAGTTGACTCTTAATTAATTAAGAAAGATAATCATATTCAAGTTAAAATAATATCCTCTAATTATGATTTTGTTTGAAATCGTACATAAAGAATATTATGTGACAAAGGTCCAGTGTCATTTAGCTGGTATAAATACACTAGAAAGCACATAAATCACTGCAATTTTTACATTTCTTAAGCCCTCTAACATGTTAATCACTATATAAATCATATATTAGATTATTACTATAAAGTTAGTGAATTTAGAAACTAGATTTTTAGATATGGATTTAACTAAAATAATTAATCTTATGAATAAGATGGCAATTTTTTAAGAAAAATTATTATTTAAGTTAAATAACTAGATAATTTGCTTAAATGCATAAATATAATGTAATAAACAAGAAAAGCAAATAAACATAACAAGCACAAAACAAATAAGCACAAAATGGTAAAATTATAATTATAACAAGGTAATTACAACCTATTTGGTTGCAAGAATAATAAAGATAAAAAATAGGATTAGAATAAAAATAAATCTGTATATGTAACTCTATGTGAATTTAATAAAGTTTTGATATAATTTAACTTTTACTTTTGCCATAAATCTAATTATCAAGAATTCAACCAGATTTGAGCTGAATTGGAATGGTGACATGCTAGAACTCAAGAACATAATAAATTTGGAGGGTTTTTTTTGGGGAGAATTGGCGCTTGAGAGAGAGAAGAAGGAGTTTTGGCAGGAATTTAGGTGTTCAAAATTTTGAACTATGTGTTTAGGAGGTTGAAAAGCTAGGGTTTATATAGTGGTGAGTTGGGGGCTAGATAAACATGAAATGAAGCTATGTTTTAATGGAATTAAAACTCAATTAGATAAATTTTAAGAGTATCTAACTAAATAAAAGAAAAAAAAGGACAACAATATTCCAGATCATGAGGAAATTGGACTTGACCGAGAAACTAAGAGACTAGCTAACTACGAGCAACATGACTATTAATGGGCAATAAGATTGGAGGAAGCAGTACGGACTCGACAGTGACGGTAGTAGATAGCGATTTAGTGACCAAATACAGTTTGCGGTGATGATTGATAGTCGGTAAAAGGGGCTGTGATGCCACGTGGCAACTGTCGGTTGGGCCACATGGCATTTACTGGGTATGGTGGTGCCATGTGGTAGGTGGTAGTTGGCCCATATGGCATATCAAGGTGCTCACTGTGGTTGCTGACTGCCACGTGGCAGCTTTTGGTGCTAGATAACTGCTGACACGAAGTCGGTTTTGGTGCTGCCAGTTTGATTTGCCTGGGTCGGTCAAATTTGAATTTTTTAGGAATTTTTTTTATTTTCACTCTGGTTTTAATCTTTCGGGTCCGGAAAAAGCTTAATTTAAGGCCAAATATATCTAAATTGCAAAATGACTTGTGCCCCCAAGAATCCGTATAATTGGACTGAAAGAAATGCTAAATCAATGTCCAATTAAGTAAATCGGATGAGCTAATAATGGATAAATGGGAATCGGGATGGGTTCTCAATCAAGGAAGTCAAGAATTGACACTAGGCTTTTGTCGAACTCAAATGAATTTTGGTCGAAACTGTACCTAATTAATTATTTATAAAAACTAATTAATTAAACATAGTCTATCTAATTACAAAAATTAAAATATAAAATAAATACAAATTCAATTTTCCACTAGCTACATACATCCTCAGTGCAATGCGCAAGGATAAAATGCTAGTATCATAAAAAGGGAAAACCCGTAAGTGAAGATTACTCCCGCATTCTGTCATCTTACTGTTGTTTGTGCATGGTATCGTTTGTATGGTAAAGCCTACAATCTGTTGCTCACAAAGTATTATAAAAATGGCTAAATTTTGTTGGCTTTGGTTGTCGAAGTTCCAATCTTGACAAAGGTTTGTGATCATTTCAGATCTTGGGTTTTTGGGCATTACTTGAATTGATTGTTGACTTCATTTTTTCTATGCCCTTGATCTTGTTTCTTAATTATTATTTTTTTCAGGAAATGATCTTGTTTTTCAATGGAATTGATGAAAATGATACATTTTTGTTTGTAATTTGTGTTAGAAATTTGAGTTTTTATATGTAAATAAGAAGTATGAATTTTTGATTTAGTTCATTGGCTAAACTTCTGTTGAATTGTAATAAATCTTTCCTTGTTGAAGATGTGGAATCTAAATGGTCTTTATATTGTTATTCTATGTTACTTGGACTGGGGTACGGGTGTTGGATATGGGTGAAGGAATAAGAGTTGTAGGGCTTGTGGGAGTTATCTTATCAACTGAATAGGATTAGATTTGAGTTAGTGAGGTTTTTTTCTCACTGGAAAATGTTGTAGTTGGGATACAGATGCAGTTATAGGAGCAGCTACTGTGAATAGTTGTGGCATTTAGCTTAAGTAAGGACTGAGGAGCTGATTAGAATTGGTTGTATTTCTTTCTTTCTTTCTTTCTTTTTGATACGTTTTAGCTTTTTTTTTTCCCCCTTTTCTGTTCCCTTCGCTCCTTTTGGACTTGTTTGATAAATAATTTGTAGGGTGAAAAATCTTAGAAAAGAAAAAGAGAAAGAAATGTCGTATAAATACTAAATAGTAATATTTTGCGTTTTTCTTGCAGCTTTATTAGTATCTTTTTTTCTTTGTGTTGGATCCATGATTAATCAACTATCTATTTTTCTTACATAATTTATGTGTATTCTCCTCTTTGATATATAATTTTTCTTATATTTAATAGAATGTGGATGCGGATGCGGAGGCCACTGCCATGAAAGTTGAACTACCATGATAGCTTCTTTTGGAATGCTTATTATTGAACTTGTGTTTATTATTGTCGTTTTAATGTTGTCCAATTTGAACTTGTTCTTAGTTTACTATATTGTTTTATTAATAATGTTTTAAATTGTACTTTAAGATAATTTATGAATTTATGTGTGAGTAATTATTTTGAATTTGTTTAGATTTAATGGTTTTAAAATTTTGTCAAACTCTTAACGAGCTTTCTAGCTCGAGTTTACGAGCCGAGTTCAAACTCATATAAGAGCTTGTCAAAGAAACAAGCCGAGCTCGAGCTCAAATTCGAGCTTGTCAAATAAACAAGCCGAGCTCAAACAGGCCAGTGTTTGGCTCAGTTCGGCTTGTTCACAGCCCTAGGAACCATTCTATTTCCAAAACAACTATAAATAATTATGTGGTTCAAGTTCCTAAAATTTCATTTCAACTCCAAATTAAAAAATTGAAATGATTTGAATAAAAATCGAATAAATGTTTACCTTATTACATAGGGGATCGTTTATTGTGTCAAAACGTTCTTATTAATTATATATGAAAATTTGTACTAGTTATACTATTGAATGAATGTATGAAATATTTGGCTTTTTGTTAAAATTTTATAATCAGTAGAAAGGAATAATTTTCAAACAAAAAATGGTATAAAGTAATAATATTTTTTATTTTTTTTTGTCAGTTTCACCCTAACTTTGATTTATAGGTCACTTTAATCATCCGATATTCTAAATGACATGCAAATTATTATAAATGAGTGTTCAATTGAATTGTATTTTATAACTTGAACAAAATAAATATTAAAAATAATTTTATATTTAATTTTATTTAATAATTATAATTGTTATTATAATTATTTCCGGTGGCAGGATCACGAATTTGAGTGCATATTTAAAATCCTCTCATCAAACCGACATTTTGACATAAATGTTGACCAGTTTCGTTGCCCTTTTTAGCGATGAATGTAAACTTTGGCGGATCATTTTTTGCATGTTCCAGACAAACTGTGTGTAGAGACTAAGTCAATGATCTCAACAAACTCTGATTCAAATCTATAACAGCTAAGGGAACTGTTGTAATTAGTTGTAACAAATTAGATTGTACATCTCCTTTCTCAATCTTACTGTTGTAACTATATGCTATTTTATCTCTTAGATTCTTGTCATCTCTTCTATAAATTGTAATCAGTTCAGCAATCAAATATAAGCATTTTCAATACAAGTTTAATATCTTTATACTGTGACATCATCCGTAATTCCCTGCCAGAAACAGAAATTGAGGATTTTTTAGCAAGTCCTATTGCTATTGATAACCAAAGAAAGAAGAAAGAAATTATATTTTGGTCCTTATTAAGGATTTCCTGCTAATTTCTAGCTGTTGATTTCTTCTTCTATTTCATTCTTTTCCTCTTCTTTAGTTTGATTTCCTTTTTTTTTTTTCGTTTTTTGAAGTCATTTGGTTTTTCTTTCTTTTTTCTTGATTTCGTTTTCTTCTTTTCCAACTGGGTTTCTTAGGATTTCATCATCGGTGCGTTAGTGTTGAATAGTCCAGATACTTTAACAAAGTCAAAAAAGGGTTCATTATTATGCCTTCCAAACATCATGATTATGCTTCCCATTATTGTAATTTTATCATTCCTCTTCTGCTGTATATGTGTATATGTGTGGCTGTTCATTGTTTTAGTTAGTGTGTGGAGAATGGCAGAAATGTAGAGAAACAGAGAGAGTGTTGAGTGATAGTGAGGGTGTTTTCTTGTTGAGAGAAAATTGTGAGAGAGGGTTGTTTTTTGTTGTTGAGTGAACTTGGCTCCTCCTGTAATTCTATTACGTGATTAATAGAAGAATTTTCAACCCTAACAGTTAGGTTTTTACTTGTTGTTGCAGTTTTCGTTCAGCTATTGTTGTCATTGGCCAGAATCAGTTAATCTTCAACATAAATCAGTTTTTACTTGTTCTTGTTTAGTTGCAGTTTTTCTCTAGTTTTGCTCCCCTTTTGTCTGTCTCTTTTTTTTCTCAGTCATGTAATTGTGCTCCCATTTACACTTTTCTTCTGCTTTTTAAAGTTCTTAATTATATTTTCGAGAATATCATCTGCATAATGTAATATTGATTAAAGTGTCTTGGCTATCAATTATTTATCAATGCTCCATATGTCAATGCCCCATATTTTGGATTTTTTTTAGTTTTTGATTCCGAATATCAATATCAAACGAGTTATGCATTTGAATAGTAATTGGTTAATTGTGTTGTATTATTAGTCCTTTAGCAGGGGTGATCTCTTTATTTTTTCTAATTATAGAGTTTTTTGGGTCTTTGAGTTCTCTGAAAACTGTACATTTGACTCTTTATGAGAAATCTTTTTAAGTTTGTTTCAGTGGCAAAGATTACTTTTTGGCATAGTATGTTTCTGCTCTGACATATATTTGAAGATAAAAGGTTGGAAGTAATTGATTTTGATGTAAATTTTTCTGCAACCTCTAAAGTGTTTTTTCAGAAATCCCATATTTCATGGATTGATGATAGGAATTTAAAAACTAAATTTGAATTAAATTGGCATAAATCTGTTAAGCATACTAGTGGTGCACCAAATGCCTAAGCATTGAAGTTCTAGTCAGTATTTACTAAATTCTGCTGTTTTCCTAAAAGGTTCTGATACTAAGACAATGGTTTTCCTTATGCATTGGCATGTTCTATAACTGTTCCAACTACTGAGATGTTTATGCATGCTAGCGTTAATTTGAGTATGTTTTAAATTGGAAACATACTATGGATCTGTGATTTGATTTTTTTAATTATTCGTGACAGCTTAGGCATTGTAGATGATATCCTCAATTCGAAATTAGGATTACAATAACTCTTGATTCAATTCTAAATCAACTAAGTGATTTTGCATTTATCAAATATCATACATGTATTAAGCTGGTGATTAGTTTAACTTGGGTTTTGTTTGTGATTATACTAGCTAAACAATTTAAAACTGTTAACATGACACTATGAATCCATGCTCACATCTTGTTTTCATTTTTAGTAATGTGATTTGATCTTCTTCCATTCCCTGCACCAAGTAATTGTGGATTGTTCATTTTCATTCCTCCCGCTCCTGCTGCTACTGCAATTGGCTTTAATTCCCATATTCTGATTTGGGTTTCATTTCTTTTGTTGATTCCCGTTTCCAATATGATTCATCATTTTATTATTATTCGCTCCACCATTGTTGGAAGCTGCCATAGCTGCAATATTTTCCTTAACATCAATTTGTTGTCTAAGACCCAATTGATTTGGTCTAAGAAATCTAAGCTCATCTTCATCAAAATCATCTTCCTCCTCGTCTTCATTATCATCATCAAAAAAAGTCATCATCTTCTTCAAAAGTAATCAATGCAGGAAATTTCTGCTGTTGCTGTTGGTTCTTGAAAGCTTCAAGACCATTAATAATCCCTACTTTTTGACCTTGGTTCTTCTTGTTAATGGTTGTGGGAGTGTTGTTCTTGTCATCTTTGAAGCAATTGTTCCTTTGCTTTTGATTTTGGTTGGATTTTTTTAGACCAGATTTCAGCATATTTACCTGCTCTGACTATTTTCTGAATCAAAGTTGCAGAAATAGGGAGCATACCTGCTCCGACTAGTTTCTTAAGCAATAGATCTAATGATTATTGCAGTAATATTCTGAAAATAGCACCAATAAATTCTTTCTCAGACAGTTTGCCAAGAGTTAGAAATAGGGCAAGTGCAAATTGAACAGAGCACTCAATAGGGCTTTC
>CATIWJ010124142.1:0-10634 GCA_949640765.1 Croton laevigatus | reverse complement strand
ATTCACTTTTTGACAGCCAAACTTGGCCACAAGTCACCTAAATTGCCCACTGTTTTTATAAATCAGTGTATTTTATGACACAACACAAAATTCAATTCTTACAGAAAAAGTCAAACACACTCAGACAATTGTCACATCACTATCACTCTGTGTTCCCACTAACTCAAAAAGTATGCATTATTTAATTCAACACCTCAAAAACCACCCATTATTTAATTCAACAATCTATCATTATCAAGGGCAATTTATACTTTTTCCACTTCCCACTACACCTTAAACAAACCATTTTGAGAAATTTGGACAAATAAATGAAACTCCCAAAATGAAAATTTTGGATAAATAAATGAAACGGAGGGAGTAATAAACAATTACAAAATTTGCTATAAATGAAAATACAAAGAATTGAAAAACTCATCCAAAAAAGAAAATGTAAACAAATGAAAAACTTGAAGGTAGTATCATTTTATTGCAATTTCATATTATGTAAGTTAAACTAGGAGGGTACAAGTTCAATAAGTGAAGTTTAGGAGTTTATCAGCTTGCTTATATGTTAATCCATCTGATATCAAACATATTTTTAGGAAATCAAACTAAACATTTAGTAGTTCAAGAACAATTCAATTCATTTTAGAATTAAGAAATTCAAAAAGCAAATTTCTGCATACCAAAATATTGTCCATTCAATTCGTTTGAACTAGTGTCTGATCAGCACTAGTGTAATCATCCATGAATCGGACCAAATTACCATACTTTCAGTTCAATTCAAATTCAATGAAATTATGAACATCCACAAACTGTTGTTGAACCAGTGGTTTTAACATTTTTCTTATATTTGGCCGAAAAGTGAATCAATGATTAGACCATCCAACGAACCAAGACCAAATCGCTAATTCACGAATAAGGCCAATTCCAATGGGTCTCTAAGATGTGTTTTTTGCCTTCCAATCCATCTGCATATTTCGGAATTCAATGCCACCAAATTTAGAGATTCATTTTGTGTCTCCAAATTTGGAGACTCAAAATGAATCTCCATTCTACTCCTCATTATATTTTATTATTATTATTATTATTATTATTTTTTAGCCGCTTCCTTTTTTTTTCCTTTTTTTTTTTAAAAATATTAATATTTTATTATTTGAAGATTGAAATTTGAAGAAGGATTGAAGTTGAAATAAAATAGAGATGATATCTTTTAAAAATATTCTATTTTCAGTCTCCAATTTAAAGAATTTTTTGAGGAATGGTTGAGGATGGCTTAACCTGAGTGAAACGTTTGAGATCGGTTTGTAAGCTCCAGCTGAACCGGAGTTGGCGATTCGTGAACCGCGGCCTAGAATCAAAAAAACGAAGTCGTCTTTCTATTTCTCAACTCTAGAAGGTGCTCTTGAATTGCAAGGAAGGGAAGGGAGTCAGACGCTTGCGTACTACTCTTCGTCGTTGCTTCCGCCGAGTAATTGAAGTTGAGGGTCGTACCTAACTACGATTATGACATCATTTCTTGAGCGGTGATGTCGCCGTTCGCACCGCCGACCACCGCTAGTCTTTCCTTCTTATATAGTCGTTTTCTTCTTAATGGACGTGTAAGCATACGTCATACCAAATCCTCCCAAAGCACATAATCGCGTACAAAATCAGTTGGATGACATATTCGTAATAATAATTGAAGTACGAGGGTATTATAATGCTTAGAGTACGAGGGTATTATCGTAAACAGAAAACAAAGGGGCTATAAATACGATTCGGAGGATTTCCTTTCCGTTACACAGCTTTCAAACCAAATTAAGAAGAAAACCGTTGAATTCCGAAGTAAGAGAAAAAGAACTCAAAAATGGCCGAAGAGGGACAAGTCATTGCTTGCCACACCGTCGATGCCTGGAAGGAGCATTTCCAGAAGGGAAACGAGAGCAAGAAACTGGTATTTTTCCTTCATACTCATTGCTCTTAATTGCTTTCTGTAATTTTTGTTCATGGACATGGGTTCTCTGTTCTTACAGAATTTCTCAATTCGAGAATTTATTTTTGGCGATGACCCTTTTGTTTTATGTTTGATGCTTATTTTGGTTTTGTATCTGGAATGTGGTCTGGTTGATGAATTACACGGGATTCTTTTTGAAAGCTAGATCTATATCAGTGCGATTGCTTCTTCTGTTTTATTACAATTTCTTAATGGAAAAAATATTACAATTTGTTGTTTGAAACAGTCGGTTTTTGGTAATCTGGTTCTTAATTTATGTCAAGATCGTGATTTTTCTGTTATTTGCCTATTGTTTAATTGGTGCTTGTTTGTAAACAGGTTGTGGTTGATTTCACTGCCACCTGGTGTGGACCGTGCCGTATCATCTCTCCATTTCTGCAAGAATTGGCCAAGAAGACTCCTAATGTCACATTCTTGAAGGTGGATGTGGATGAATTGAGTGTAATAAATCTAACCCATTTCCTATTTTTCTGTCCTTGAACTTTAGGATACCCAATTCTGCTGCTTGATTGTTCTAAAATATTAAAAAAATTTTGCATTTTTTCAGACTGTTGCTGAAGAATGGGAAGTAGAAGCAATGCCTACTTTTATCTTCTTGAAAGAAGGAAAAATAGTTGACAAGGTTGTCGGTGCCAAGAAAAATGAACTTCAGGCGACTATTGTTAAGCATTCCTATGAGGCTCAAGCATCAGCTTAATACTTAATGGCAGTGTATAGATACACTGCTGCTAAGCATTACTATGAGGCTCAAGAATCAGCTTAATACCTAATGGCGGTGTTTCTATCTATCTTATGAGTGTGTTTATGTTATTATGTCATCATGTTAGGCTGCCTTCCAGTTCTTGTGATGTTTAATTTTCATGGGAGAAACAAGCTTTATTTATATGTATGAGATCTATCTGTGGAAATTTAGAAGTACCTCGTGTGGGTCTGTGTTTCTGTATATAAACTGTTCAAGATATTGTTATAATTTCCATTGCTTCATCCCGGCTGCACTGTATTTCCGGCATTCTCGCCAGAAGTATAGCTTTTGATAGTCCCTTAATGAGCACAATTCCAATACACGATATGGCATTGTCCTGCAAGCCCCACCATGGGTTACCTTTGGAATTTCGAATTGAGTACTTCTTAAGTTAAACATGTCTAAAGTGACTGTCTTTTTCTTTTTCCAGTAGCATTTGGATCATGAACTATTCATTTTTGATAAAAAGAAAAAGGTGCATTTATTATAAGACAGCGATGTGAACAGGATGTTTTCTGTGGTTGGAGGAGTATATTCCATTTGAATGGTATAGTTTCACCATGTGATTTTCATGGAAGCAAAACAAATAAAAGCATACTAAGATAGTTATAAACCACAATTTATTGATAATTCTTATTTTTACATAAACTGTAAATGTTCAATCTGGTGTTTCTTTTGTACTTCAATGATTCACATCTGATTTCATCCAATAATAAATAAACATTACTAATTCTAATTAAGAATTCTTCCTCTTTATCTCTGGATAAAATGCCAGAAGAAAAGAGGAGTTTCTGAATTCTGAAGGCTACTGCCTACGCAGAACCAATTACTCTACCAAAGCACACCATCCAATCAAATAATTACCAAAAACATAATTCTGCAGCCTGCAAACTACACCTCTTTTCAAGTAACCTATACATTGTGGATTATGTGAACAAAGCATTTGAGTCTCCATTTTCAACTTTGCCTTCTGCAACACCTTTTTTTCCTGGAATTAATAATAATAATTACTGTGCAAAGCTCACACCTTTTGAGATTCTACTTGCTTGCTTCAAGTGTTTGTACTCCTTGCAGAGCAAACAGCTTCGACCGATAGCTTTTTCAAAACATTTGGACATGGATCGGTACCAATGTTACTGTTTGAAATGGTAACCATACAGCTCTCCTGCCCAATGCATTTCTGCAGCATACATGGAAATATATGTATCAAAAAGAAAACTACATTGATAAGAGTCATATAGAGATTGAAACGTATGTAAGATAAGAAACTTACCTTTTCTATTACAGAATGAGTATCTGATGCGTGACAAGTTCCTTTTTGAAAACTTCCACAAGTTCCTGATGGTGTTCCGAAACTTGCAAATGATATAGCTGATATGGACTGCCCGGATGCACATTGCAGATGAATTTTGGCTTGATAAAACCTTGATGATTCATTACGGCCTGCTGTACTATAATGCTCGATGGCTGGGTGGTGTTCATATGCATCAGCACAAACTCTTCCGACTGATCTCTTAACTAGGGTGATCTTTGATGGATCACCGCCAAGCTCTTCAAAAACTACCAACAGATTGTTCCTTGGCTTTAACCAGGACCTTGGAACATGGTACCTAAAAAATTTGTTGGCAAATTTAAGTAGCTGTAAGAAATATTAATTGCACACAGAGCTGAGTTGTACGACTGCAAATAAATTGTTAAAGAATGAAGTCCTTTACTGAACATACAATTGCTGGGTTGGTTGGCCACAGCCAAATTGGCATTTAAAAGGCCTGAATGTCCCGGCATAACTACAACCATTGCAGTCACCCTTTGCATATGCCATCCAATATCTTCCAATGCTCTGCCCATTGATCCACACCTGACCTTTTCCCATGCTGCGCAAGTCCAAAGCCAAAGGCTCATTTCCTCTGGGCGCATCAAAATAAGCCTGACACGGTAAAGCACACACTTAAGTCTTGACTGAGCTTTCGAATTATAGTTTCAACAGTTTTTTCACTTCTTACCTTAAGCCACTTCAAAGGCTGGCCTCGGTTCGAAGCTTGAGACCCTTTGATCCAATCAACAGATGAAATTCCACTTGGAGAGACCAGATTCATTGCTTCTCCTTTTAGACCAACCTGTTTATACAATGATGCCCTGTGACTGAACTACCATCGTATAACTATAAGGCACAAATCTACAAAATAAGCAGGACATCACCAAACCTGGTAGGACCATTGCTGCCATGTTAAGTCTTTATTTCCCTGGTTAAGGCCATGAAGTAAAACGGGACCTTCTATGCCTGTTTTCCATGTCTCATAATGCAATCCAACATTCTTGAACAAATAAAGAAACTAGTCAGTACTCAAAATACTTTTGAGGTACTGTATACTCAAAAGACAGGCCGTAAAGTTGTATTTCTCTTAGGTAAACTTGCAGTGAAAAAAATCATAAGAAGGGAACCAACCGGTAATCCCACAGCTATACTGAGTAGCGTGATTCTGTTTGTTCCAGCACGTAGGTTCACTGGTCCTGTGAAGGTGATTTGCCTGTCCTCCCTGGTCCCGAAGGCCGATCCTGTAAATATAAGCAGCATGCTGAAGTTTGAAGTCTCGATACGAGGACTAATTTGAGACTCTAGTCAACTAGCAAAGAAAATTCCAGTTTCAATACTATAAAGATAAAATATTTCAAAAGAATACCTGAAAACTGTCCATTGATGAAGACATGAAGACCGTGACCGGCTGACTGCACAGTGAGAGTAGGCTTTTGTCCGTTTCGAAGAAATGCTTCGGATGGGCTAATGTCAACACTGGGAATAAAGTGAAAACTTTGAATGTTAATACAAGTAATTAACTTTTTCAAGCAGGATAATTTATTGAAGCGCTTCATAATTATGAAGTTACAATACAGATATCAGGAAGTCAGTTTTTGGCATATAGCAGTTCTCCAAGCTCACCTGGTCATGTACCACAGATAGTCACTGGTGTCTCTAGTGACATTTATCTGTTCCAAAAGTCCATGAGCGGTCATCCTTGAACCGTCTGCTAAAGAAGAAATATCTTCCTCATAAGTCTCCCAAGACCGCAGTGGTGTGCCAGTTGGCAACATTTGCATATGGGAAGTTTGAGCTTCAACCTAAACAATCAGTAATTTAACATAAAATAACTAATTGATCAGATTTTGAGAAAAAAAAAATCAACTAAATAAGAAACTGATTCTAAATGAATATCCTTCTCTTCATTGTGTTAATCAAAATCCTTATTTAAAATATGTTGCAGCAAGAACCTCAAAATTGTCTTACCCTTGCAGTATTAAACACTGCGTTCCTGCAATCGGGAAGGATGCTGGTAGACCAAGGAGGCAAGTTATAATGCATGTTATTGAACATCACTCTAGCAGCAGATTTTGGGTGGAAATTGGTAAGGAAAGCTGCACAGCTTCTCTTCCCTGAAGAAAATACATGAGCCTGCAATATCACCATTATCAAAAATTGGTATCAGCAACACTAACGTACAAAATTAGAAATACTGTTGAACTTCAAAAACAAAACCAATTTCATATTACAAAAGGCTGACCTGTTGATAGGTTCCCAATGAAGTTATTCTAGGATCAGAAGAAACTAAAGCATGTTCACTCAACTTAATAGCTTTATGAAGCTCTTTAAGATGACTGTACTTTGGTTCTCTGATCATACCTAGACCAGTAAAATTATATGATCAGTTGGATACCCTAAAGGCCGAAAGTTTAAATACTATACTCCACATTAAACAAAATGCAACCCACTCCCAATAACTTTGGGAAATAACATTGCGTTTGAGGAAATATCCTTGAAAATATAAAAATTAACAGTATGATTATAGAGCCTTACAAATCATTATAAAAACATAAATATATACTTTAAAATTAGCAAATCTAACTTTAGCTTTGACTTGTTGTGACTTTAATGGAAATATACTAAGAGTTCTCACCATATTCATCTATCGGCGCATCATAATCATAACTTGTTGTGATGAATGGACCTCCAGCAGAGCGTCCAAAGTTGGTTCCTCCATGGTACTGTCAAAATATAAAAGTATTAAGATCAATTTACCAGAACCAAAGTTGATTTTATTTACAACATGAATTCTACCATGGAAAGAAACCAACCATATAGTAATTAAGATATGAACCACCATTTTGTAAGAATCGAGCAACTGCAAAGGCCAAATCTTGTACTGGTCGCTGGTGAACGGTGCCACCAAACTCTGTAAACCTTAATTAAGGCAAGAAAAACCACAGGGAATAAGGACTGATATGCTCTCAAATGGGCAACTTTAGTTATATTGGCCACATCACAGCACCACTTACCATCCACTCCAAGCTTCAGTCCACATTTTAGGTTTGTAAGGTTTGTTGGGAGAGAAAGTATCACAGTAAAAACCATTGCATGCATTAATCTGTTGCAAACATTGAGGGGGAAAATTTTCATATTTGTCATTTAAGAAAGATTTTGAGACACCGTAGATCCAAAACTAATAGATAAAGAATGAATTGTCTTACCATTGGATCTGGGGCATCATCTTCCTTGCACATCACCCATGGAACTCCTGTATTCAAACCCACAGCCATTTTTGCTGCCCAATTTATATATGACTGACCAGCTGCTCCAAGAGCCTTACCTATTGAACCATACTCATTTTCAATCTACACAAATTGAAAAAGAAAAGATTAAGAAAAACAAGAATGCAATATAAATTGCTAATCTTCCTTTGGATTGAATATTTAATCCCCATCAAAAAAAGATAATTTTACAAGTACTCAAATATAAAGATCACATACTTGAGAGAGGATAATAGGTCCACCCTGTGAAGCAAATAGCTTTTCATTTTTCATCATCTGCACAATCTTTTGAGTTAATCCTTGCATTGCAGCCTTCAAACCAAAAAGGAGATAAATTGTCAAATACAATTTCAGCTTTTTATGAATTTTCCAATAATTTCTCTCAAACTTTGTTTCAAGTTATTTTTTTCATATATATACAAGAAAATTAAAAGCAGAAATTAAAACCATTATTACTAACCTTGAAAGGCTCATTATCTGTTCTGAAGCTAATACCAGGAACATACTTCAACCATACCGGAAATCCCCTACACAGTTCAACCAAGACAACATAAATCAGAGATTTCAATAATTTTACTTCCCATCATTTTAGAAAAAGCAAAAGCTGAAAAATGAAAATCCCATCACTTTTCAAGCATTACTCTGCATATTTAAAAACAAAAGGGCAAAAAAAAAAAAATCAAAGTACCCAAAATTCCATTCTGCACAAACATAAGGTCCAATGCGAAGATGAACATATAGCCCCACTTTTTGGATTATCTTAATAAACCGTACCAGGTCGTATCTTCCTTCAAAATTATACTGTAAAAACAAAAAATAAATAAACCAAAAATGCTCAAAACGTAAATATATAATCATAGATTATAAAAAATTTTAAGTGCCAAAAGGATAGTTAAAGCAGAGGAGTACATTGCCAGGAGAAGGTTCATGAACATCCCAAAAAACGTAAGTATCAATAGCATCTAAGCCTCCATCTTTAGCCTTTTGTATAAGTTCTTCCCACATCTTAAAAAAAAACCATTTCAAAAAACCAATCAAAATATCATAAAAACCAACAAAATAACCAAAAATTACAGCTAAGTCTACTATTATCAAGAAAGAAAAGTTGATAATGGAATAAAAAAAAAAGGGAAAATACTTCAGGGCTGCTTCTGGGATAGTGAATAGAGCCAGAGATAAGGATTCTTCTTTGTCCATTGATAATAATGGCCTTCTTATCATAGGTGACACTACACTGGATTAGCTTAGAACCCATCAAGAAAACCATAAAGAAAAAGGTTAAAAGCTTGGAAACTGAGGTAGTTCCCATCTTGAACGGGTCAGAAAGAAATTTTGAGATGCAGAAGTGAAAATGTACAGAGAATCAATTATGAACAGAGAGTTCTTCTTCTTGATCTATTTACTACTCTGCTACTCTATCCATTTTGTTGTTATGCTGTACTCTGTTCAGTGCACACAACACAATTCTCGGCCTGGTTATATAATCAGTACTTTACTACCAATTTTTTTAATATTATACTAATATGTTTCTTTTTTCTGAATTTCTATTTAAGAAATTTGGGGGAAAAAAATGGAAAAGCCAGTTTTTTAGTAATCATATAATAATCAACTTCAATAATTTCAAATTTAATTAGGAAGTAAAAATTAATTTAGTTTTAGATGGTAATGTATTTTAAAAAAAATTACTTTAAACTAGATAAAACTAAAATGCAATTAACCATATTAAAAAAAAAAATTATCCACAAAATGAGTGTATTTTTTAGCTTAATCATAGTAATAATTTACAAAAACAATAATGGAAATTTTGTTTTGCAAAAGCCTTGTATGTAAATTATAATCCTTACAAAAGAAGCGATGGGTGGTTCATTAAATATACTAAAACAAACCATAACTATGAGCAGAGAACAATTAAATTTTTATGTAAATGAATGGAGCATCTCCTAACTTCCATTCATATTAGCTTGCTTCTAAATTGTCATTAATCATTCTAATTATGTAAAGACTTGAATTATACGTGTCAAAAAATCCACGTGAAAGTGTCATTATTGGAGCATAGTTGATTGGGTTTGGTTCATGACTTAGTTTGGATCTATAATAAATAAGCCACTCACAAACTTCACTATCATAACCACTGCCACCCCATTATTATTTTTCCTTTTCTTTTGAGTATATAATATTACAAAATTTCTTGTTTTTAATATATTAAATTCTCCTATACATCTTATTATATTCAATTGAGTAATGTTTGTCAAGGAAAATTTCCCCTTTAAAAAGTAATAAAATATTATTTGTTATAAGTAATTTTTTTTCCGCTTTTATTAATCAAAACACTAAAAAAATCATATTTTCAAAAATTAAACTTTTAATATTTTTAATTTTTCACAATAATTAAACTATTTTAAATCAGATGATTTTACCAGATATACCTTTAATTTTTGACAAAGCAGACTAATTGCAACACATATAGAGTGTGGAGGTAGCACATTATATTATGCTGTCCTTTCAATTTTATCTGCATTTACATTTGCAATTGCACGTGCCAAGTGCGACCCCTCACTCTGTTTTCAGTTTTGCTTCTTGACAAAATTTCTAGTGCCTTTGTCCACGTTTTTTCTGTCAATATGTTATGTGTCGGTTCACTACTTTCATTTGTGTTTTTTTATAGGTGTGTTTTGAGGAGTGCTTAAAAAAAAAAAAAAAAAATTTAGGAAGAGGTAGCATTTAATTTGATAAAATAGCTAAAAATTATTTCGAAAAAAATATTTTACTGAATATTTAAAAAAATGCTTTTGAACAAAATAATTTTTCCCTCTAACTCATTTTTAGCGTTTTAACAGTTATTTAAATAACTTTTATTTGACAAAATAATTAAAATATCATTTTCATTGAACAAATTATAGTGAAAATCAGATCTTGCTTGTATTTGACTGCTTATGTTTTAAAACTAATTAAAATGAAGACCATTGGTCAATTAGCTGCTTCATTTTAATTTAAAAAAAAACTAAGTAATTATGAGATGATTTTTTTTAAAATTACTTAATAATAACCTTGTACGTAGACAAGCCATTAGCTCATTGGCATTCAATAGTAGTTTGCATGTCTCGTAGTGATCAGAGAGGTCAGAGATGTTCACGAGTGAAGAGCAATTGGTCACGTGAAGCACCGCCATGGACGGAAATTTTAATGTTTTAAATTTTCTTTTTGGAGACAGAGATTTCAAATATGTAACACAAGCAAGGAAGGTTTTGCCAAAATAGCCCAAACCCTAAGACAACGCTACTCTTTGCCCCTCTTTAGCTAGAGCATTCTTCGGATCTTGTTTCCAATACAACTCAC